>VDFB02293402.1:0-30424 GCA_007258455.2 Sequoia sempervirens
AAAACATCAAAAACATCCAAATATTTGAAAAAATTCATCTGTCTCTTCTCGCTTTCACCCATAATAACATCACTCATAATAAATGATTGTCATCCTCAACCTTTGGTAAAACAATTGGAAACAAGTCTAGTAGGTTAAAAGTGAAAACTCAAAAACGTCAAGTGTTAGGGTTAAGTTAGTATGTAAACAAGTTGGTCAACTCTTTGTTTCAATAGCCTATCATCCAATCAATCACATTTCAATCATCCGATAACATCATTTCCTAGGATGTATCCTTCCTACAATGTACATTATTTATCAAAAAGAACACTTTGGATGAATGGAATGATGTGCTGCCATCCACTAACATGTCCTAGGATGTATCCTTCCTACAATGGGCATTATCTTTTGGCAATAGTTTCAGTTCTTATCCTTAAAAACATATTCCCTTTTGGTTAGCAGTATTGAAGAACATCAATTTGTTTATTTACTTTATCTTTGTATTTTGACTTATCTCTTTGTGCTCATTCAAATAACCTCTCAGTGATGCCCAAACAAATGGATTTAGAGAGATAGGAATGGGGCAAAAAACATTATCTTTTGTCTGCTATGCTTGTTGGGCATTCTTGTAATATAACTTGGTGATTACTTGCTTTGTTAGATATGTATGGAGGGTGTTTTGGGCAGCTTGGTGACTATTGCATTGATAGGTTATACCTTTCTGTGTTTTGGTCCAAGATGTTTGAAACTTCTAAGGTGCATCTTAGCAAGGTTTCCATATCTCAGGTGTGAACAAGAGTACTCCTATCTATTTGTCGAGTCAAAGTCCATCACACTAAGTGCAATGCCATCCTGGTTCTTTATACCTTGATGCATCGTGCTTATGCTTGTTATCAAACATAAGGTAAGTGGCCTTTTTAAAATCCCAATTCTTGATAATCCAATCATCCATTTCTCATCATCATCTCTCATAAAGTTGGCTTGTTTGATCCTCTTGTCATCGTCTCATTTCTCATTTCTTCTTTTCCGCACTAACATCATACCAGAATAGTTAATCATCATCGCCAGTGCATCCATTCTACATCCACAAACCATCAACATTCTACACATCATCTCACATGCATGGTTCATCATCATAATATAGACCTGTTAGTCTAAGCATCTCATAAAACCATACATTTACATAAAACATCCAATGCATAATCATATAGGCATTATCACATCATCCATCTCACATGCATTGCATTATTATTTAAGTTGTTTAGAATAATATAGATTGGTTATTCTAAGCATCTTAAAACCATCTCATTTGCATCATCATCAAAATCATCCATTTTGAACCTCTTTATCATGAGATCAACCCTCAAATCAAATCTTTTCACTTGATCTGTTGAGGGAGAATGTACCAGTGTAATTTTTTCCATTGGGGCATTTGAAAAAAATAGATTTTTTTTAAAATTTTGATCATGGTAAGTTTATTCTTTGAACCAATGAAACAAGTACATTGCTTTGAAGAGGGGCAAAAAGTAGACATTCAAAATTAGCATATTGCATTTAATCAAGTCCACTCATCAAATAAATCAAGTTAATTAAATTCAATATCTAAAGTCATTCATTTAAATTAAATAAATCAACTTTATTTAATTTAATCTTAACATTACCCTCTTTGATTAAATAAATCAAATCTTTATTTAATTAAATCTAAAATCATCTTTCATCTCCTTTTGATTTAGTTTAATCCTTACATCTAATTCAAATGAGTCAAATCATCTAATCCTCTTTTAAATTAACTAAATCAGGATTAAATCTAATCTAATGCATGTCAGATTCTCTAGATTTTCCCACTTGCACAAATAAAGGATTTTAATTAATTTATTAAATCCTCATTTTCCCTCAACAAGGCATCTTTGGAGAATATTCCCTAAAATTTTAATTCAAATCAAGTTGACTTATCCCTTACAACATGGCATTAACTCCCCTCTTACATGTCCGCCACTTGGCATTTAAGTCCCTTTTTCTCCCTCCAACAAGCCAAATTTGAAATTTGAAAAGGCCAACTAATCTCATTTATTGGCACATTGACCAAAACTTGCACATCCTCCATCCACTTACATTTGGACAAGTGGCTCCTTCCTATTCGTTGAATCTTTGTACCACATTGCTCTCTTTTGGGTATTCTTCCAACTTGATATTCTATAAATTGGAGGTCTCATTTCTCATTTTAGCATCCACAATCTTCATGCAAAGTTACTCTCTCCATATTGAGAGCTAATTTTTCCCATTATCATTTGGAACATTGATTTGTCAAGGGTTGGGAAAGGGTCACTTTTTACAACAAAGTGACACCAATCCACTATGGGATAGGTATGCATTTGTGCTTCTTTGATACTTTAAATTAGTTTATTTGGTCATTTTGTTTGTGAAGTATGGTGCATTATCTCATAGGAGCATTTAGTAAATTTGCATGAACTAACCTTTGTCATGGAGTTTAGAATGTATGCAGATTTTATTGGTGCTCACAGGGGTATTTAGTCATTGTGCTCAACTTTCCCAACTTTTCCACCTTGCATATATAAGCAAGGTTACATTACACATTCTACTAAAATGTTTTACCATCTCTTGATAATATCAATCAGGCTTATTTGTGTGCATGTATTTTTTGGAAGTAGATCTTAGATAATTTTTTTTATGATATTGTAAATCATAACATGACATAATCTAAGCCATGCAAGAAAAAATACTCTCAAAATACTGCACCTATCCTACTGAATATTTCTTTTTCTTTGGAAGATTTCATTTGAGTTTGTAGTTTATTTGAGGGTTTCTTTACATTTTCTTATGGATTTGTTTATATATGTATGTATACATGCAAAATTAACATTCTGCATTAATCAGGTTCACTCATCAACTGAACTAGATTTCACATTAGGTCCATTCATCAATTAATCAGGTTCACCTTCATTCACTTAGCAGGTAATTTAATTAATCTACATTTCCTAAGGTCATTTATTTAAAATCAAGCAAAAATTATCATCAGCCTTTTAATAAATCAAGCATCCATTTTAATCAAATCCTAAATCATATTCCATCATTTTCTAATTCAAATAAATCAAATATCAAAGTCCTAATAGTCAACTCACCTAATCATCATTAAACTGACATAATCATCATTTATTTAATCTAACCATGATTAAATACTAATCTCACCCACTTGCATTCTCTAGATATCTCCACTTGCACAAATAAATCAATTTTATTGATTTATTAAAAACACTCATTTTCCCTCAACATGACAAGTTGATTTGTCCCTCCAACATTGCATTTATTGTTGTTTTTCTTGTCCCCCTCTCAAAATTTATTGCAAAATTTGAATTCAAATTCTCCCTCTCATGGGCACTCTTCCCAAATCTTGCACAACCATTGGCCTATCATTATTTGACAAATGGCCTCTCCTCATTGGTGGATCTTTAGTCCCACATTCACCATCTTGGGCAATCTATCATCAAGAAAATCTATAAAAGAAGTCCTTCATTCTCATTCATGGATCCACAAATTTTATGCAAGGTTACTCTCTTAATTTGAGAACTCATCTTGCTCATCATTTCCATTGAATTTACATCATCTTGAGCTTTGATCAAGGATTGGGAAAGGGTCACTAGCACATGTGACACCAATCCACTATGGAATAGGTAACTTGTGGTTGCTTTCATAATGCTTTTAGTTTTTTATCCTTTGTTGCTTTTTTGAAGCATTTGCAAGGTATTTTATAGAGGAATTTTGATAGATTTGTGAAATACTAATCCCTATATGAAGTTTAGTGTTTGTAGATTTTAATGGATGCCTACATTTGGTGCTAGAAGAAGGGCTGGTTTATAAATAGTTGTTCAACATTCAACAATTGTTTCCAGCAATTGACATTTTACATACATTTATGCAATCTTAGAAAATATCTTGCAGTAACATTCATTTGCTATTTTAAAATTAACTACTGGTATGAGTGATAGATGAGTTCTTTAGTTAAAAGCCATATCATCACTCTCAGCCATTTCTAGAAACATATTGAAGATGTCATTTTAACAATGCTTTACTTGTGATCTCT
This sequence comes from Sequoia sempervirens, assembly GCA_007258455.2. Lineage (NCBI taxonomy): Eukaryota > Viridiplantae > Streptophyta > Pinopsida > Cupressales > Cupressaceae > Sequoia > Sequoia sempervirens. The sequence goes on from VDFB02293402.1 coordinate 4,079, forward strand.
TCTTTAGCATGAGTTTGTCCTTTTTTTGTCTTAACGGCTTGATACACACAGTCTTTAATAGGCAGGCACATGTGAGTGGTGATTTTATCTATTGTAAGGTGCGGTTTCTATCCATATTCAATAACAGATGGCCATCATGTCAAATAGTTGATCACTTATTACGTTGTTAGCCTACTTAATGTCACTGGTCCCTGTATCTTTTTGCTATCATATACTCAATACATATGCTAGATCTAGATATATGCTTTAGTCGCAATACAACTTGGATGAGTTTATGCAGAAACAAGAGTTTGAGATTTACTTTTTAAAAGAAGATCTTGGAATAAATTTGGAACAAGATTTGTTGCGCACCAATATGTATTTTCCTAGAGTTTTTTTTTTTATATATCAAAAATTAATAATGCATGCCTCCCAGAAGGTCTTGGCTGCATAGTAGGTAGTCTAAAAACTTTTTGTTGACTTAATTTAAAGTGTTGTGGAAGGCCAACGTCCTTTCTCGACTTAAAGCCTGTCAAAAAAAAAAAAAATCTTCCTACTGTCAATCGTCTCAGTTAAGTATTCTTTTTTTTACTCATCCAATATGAGATTCAATGTAAGGAAATCGAAGAATAAATGTTAATTTGACAGTAGATTTGCTATGAATTAAGGATATATGTGGTGGGCTACCTCTTGTTTCATGATTGCGTAGTAAGGAACCATGTGCCTTATCGTTCTGAATATGCATCTATTAAACATCCAACAAAGTTCCTGCATATTTTAAATGAATAGTTATGCATCTGACAACAAGGTTCCTGCTTCCTTCATGTTTTAAATGAATATTCATGCATTTGTTAATATCTGACAATGAAGTTCCTACGTCCTTCATGTTTTCAAATGAATGTCCATGTATTTATTAAAATTTAGCAAGGTTTCCTAAGTGACTACAGTTTCTTGTAGTATTAAAAGGTCATTCATTCCAAGAAAGTTGCCCCACTTGACAAAGGTGTCTCATACGCAAAACTGTAGGAAATATACAGTCCAATGGATGCAGTGGAACTCGTTGAGCTGTCATATGGTAGAGTATGATATTTATCTTTGTTGGCTGTACATAATTTGGAATTAAAGGAGGAAGCTCTACAAAGGAAAATCCAGAGAAAGAAATATGCAGATTTCAAAATACTTCATGCGCATTTATTTCACACTCATTTTTTGTGCAGACCAAAAGATAGGTATTTCTTAGAGTCTTTCACAATTGATGCAATTCGGCTAGTACAAAATTGAATTCCTCAACCTTTTCCCATGATAGAATCATAAGGGGTCATACAAACTCTTACTCACTTACTATTTTGTAGGGGAAAATATGAGGCAATGTGTGAAGATCGCGCTATGCATCTATTTCTTTAGAGATTTTTTGCTATATAATTTGATACACCTAATTTGATTGAGTGTATTGTTTTATTTATTCACTCATAATTCAATATTTTCTCCTACTATAATTAATGTCATAATGTTATAAGTCAACATTTGAAATTGGGGAAAGGAGTATTCTTTTGAAAGATTTATCCTTTATGGGCTTAATAACTTTAGTGTGAGGGAATGGGTCTAATAAATTTGATGGTTTTTTAAACTCTTCATGCAAAATATTAGTCTATTTGGGATTAAAATTATCAACAAGAGAAACTTTTTAGAAAACCATCTAGTTTTATAGTTAAAGTCGAAGGAAAGCATGATTCACTTATGAATGCCTCTCTTTAGTCAAATTATTTGGATCATGTTATTATTTGAAGATTAAAATGAATTTAATCCTCACATGATTATCTTTTTGATAGCATAGGTACAAACGAACAACGAAGGCACAAGGCACAAGGAAAATGAAAGGATGAGGATTTTTTTTGAAAAATCAAAGTGTTTTTAAACGCTTTAAGTGTTTGTTAAACACTTCTTTATGAAATTGTTACCGTTTCACTCCTAGGACACTAATTTTCGTTTGGGTCTAAAAAGAACAATTTTATTTTTTCCATTTGCAAAAGGTTAGAATTCAAGCTTAGACACTTACTAGATTTCATTTTGGGCCAAAAATTGGAAAAGCAATCTTCATATTTCATTTGGTGCTTAAAATGAATCTCACAATTGCTTTGGAAGGATAAAATGAATGTGCGTTTGCTTTGTTTTGTGGTTACTTACTTAAACTAAAGTCATTTAAAAGGATGTATGCGCTTCTCTCGCGCTTCCAAGCGATCTTGAGAATCAAAAGGCCTTTTTGGTGATTTTGGCGTAAGATAAAGTGATCACATCCACACTTTGATTTGGGCTTAAAATTAAACAATATCTTGTGCGAGTGTGAGTAGGGACATTTTCGCATATATTCTCTTTCTTTGTGCCATCAAAGATTGATCGAGTTATGGATTTTGTCTTTGCTTGCTTTTGTTTATCCTAGAGGGCCTGCCTTAGGGAAAATGTACTCACCCAAGGGAATGACTCAACTGGTAACACTCTAATGCCAAGAGTATTTCCAGCCAGGATATAAATGTGGGTATTGGTTAAACACCATTATCACACAATTGGCTCTGACAAGATGGATCCGAAAGGGGACTCTTGTCATATGGGTCAATCTCCACGAACGGAAAGTCCTTACTAGAACCCATGTACTAGAATTTTCCAAAATCCTTCATCTATTTGTTGGTGCAAGAACGGTCATTCTGAAGCTGCCCCACACTTTTACGGTCTTCTAGTAGAGATGGAAAGCATGCCATGGGAGTTTCATGGGTGTTGATGCTTGGCTGCCTTGATTGATGATAATGAGCCATGGAGGGGAGCCAGTGGGGTCAAGCATAGCTGGACTTTTCCAAGTGGGGATTCAACAAATATTGTCTTACACATCCATAGGGCTTGTACTTGTTCTTCATTTGAAAACACAGTGTTGTACTCAAAAACATTTTGCAAACAAACATTCAACATGATTCTCAAAGTTTCAAACCCTTTTGAAGACAAATATCATTGACTCAATCCATATGTTATTGCTTTCCCTTGGGATTCACGTCCTTAGAGGTTCCTAAGCATTGGATTATACCTCAATTTGTCTTCTTGAGTAAACAATAGGAAAACCCTTGCCTTAAGTTCATCCTTTGAAAACAACTTAGGGTTAAAAATCAAAATCAAAATCCAAATCAAGATCAAGGACAAAATCCCAAAATCCAAAAATCAAACCAACCAAAAATCCAAAGCCTAGTATTTCATTCAAGATTTATCAAAAACCAAAAACATCCATAACATCCTTAAACATCATCATCATATCATCATCACTTTTGATCCTAAAAGGCATCCTAAAAACTTTCACTTTGGGACATAAAATAGAGATTAATCCAAAGAATGAAGAGATTCATCTCCCATATTCTTGAAGATTGATCCCCATTTTATGGTTCTAACTAGATCTCAATACAAGAAGAGTATGGAAGCCGACAAAGAAACACCCGCTTCAAGTGATCTTAGCCAAACCACTCCTGAAATGAATCCCATTGGAGATGGAAATCTCACAATTAGCCTTCCAACATCATCGCAAAACCCACAAGAGGAAACTCAAGGGGAGGATCTTACCTTTGGAATGTCTCATGAAGAAATAGCTAAAATGCTCCAAAATCCGACAACCATAGAATCATTAACATCATGATGAGACTTAACCCTTCGTTGTACATGCTTGAACTAGCAAAACAAGGGGCCAAGTTGCCTTCAGATTCCTCAATGCACTTCAATCACATCCCCTTGTGAATAACCAAAACTTGGACGCAAACACCACAGTAGAACAAAACATCCTCCATAATCGATTACACCAAAATGTTCCTCTCACTTTACATTATGACCCATCATTAACATCTTTTTCACGGAGCACCACAAACACCTCTTCTCACAAATCCACAAAAGGAGGGAGACATGTTCAGACCAGGGGGCATTTTCAACACCACAACACTCTCACAAGGATTCACCCCCCTTACATTTCCACCTCTCCCACCATAACCATTGTCATCAACACCACTCCTTGGTTTAGGGCTTACCCCTCTACTGAGTATCAATCAAAACAACATCCCAACCATCAATCAAAACATTTTTCCAAATGATCAAAACTTATTGTTGACATCACAAATAAAAAACACACAAACAATGACAACATCATCAAAAACCCCCACAACATTGCAAAGAATGGTCTCTCAAGGGCCAATCACATCAACAACGACACTTACCACATCAACAACACCATCCACCAATCACGTAATCAACACGACAACACCATCCACCAACCAAATAATCAACACAACATCATCATCTACCACCATTCCAAACCCACCACCACCCCCACCACCACCAACATTCACCACATCAAACCAATTCGACGTCGCATTACAAGCCACTTTTCAAAGAGGATACCAATAAGTACAGAAACAAAATGTCGTGCAACAAGCCACTCAAGCTGCACAAGCTACCAAAGTTGTACAAGCCACAATACAAGCGCAATAAGCACAACAAGCCCAGGCATTATTGCAACAACAACAACAAGAAGCTACCCAAGCATTGCAAGCACAAAGATTCACTCAAGCACAACTTTTATTACAACAACAAGCCGCACAAGCGCAAGCCCAAGTTTAAGCATAATCTCAATATCAAGCATAGCAAGCACAAGCACAAGCACAACTTCTTGCACAAGTAGTGCAAATGCAAGCATATCAACAAGCACTAAAGCAATACCAAGAGCAGCAAGAAGTAGTAGAATTGGCTGCCCAACAACAAGCATTGTGGGAACAACAACAAGCAGAACAACAAGCGTTGTTAGAACAGCAACAAGCACAACAACAAGCATTGTTGGAACAACAGCAAGCATAACAACAAGCAAAAATCCTAGCGCAATAACAACAAGAGCAACAACAAGCATTGTTCATCCAAAAGAAAGTAGAAGCCTACTTCGCCTGCCACAACATACCGATACCATTGAACAATGCACCAACCAACCCATCCATCCAAATCATGATTGCAACACCTCAAAACACATTCATCCCACCCCCTGATCCCTAGAATGATGTGAAGACACAACTTAGGTTGCTCTCACAACAAGTGTTGGACCTTCAATCAGGGCAGACAACCAAAACGCAAAGCAACTTGTGTCCCTATCCATTTGATAGGAGCTTAGACATAAAACCATTCCCTAAGGGAATTGAGATCCCTAAATTTGAGAAATATTGAGGGATGGGAAACCTTGAAGATCACATCAGGGAATTCCAGGTTCATTGTATGGAGGTTGTATATGATGATACTTATCTGATGCGGCTATTCCCTAGGAGCTTAGCAGGCAATGCTATAGAATGGTTCTCTCACTTACCTCTAGGCATCAGGACATTCGAAGAAATTAGAGATGCATTCATTAAGAATTATGCATGTAACATTGCAATGGATGTTAGTCTCGAAGAACTATATGCTCTGAAATAAGTAAAGAATGAATCTTTCACCTCATTCCTTCAACGATGGTGATCCAAGGCCAATCAGAGCAAATGGACCATGCCAGAAGAACAACAGGTCTGCACAATCATAGCCAACCTTGAAAGTCACCTATCATTCCATCTCAAAGTTCAGGGTATCACTACATACGATTAATTGATCTCCGAGGCGCTTAGGATCGAAAGAGCCCTTGTGACTCAACCCATCGAATCAACATCATATCACAAACCGCAAAACAACCGTCTGTCATCAAACTACAAGGATAAACCTTGCACATGGGTGAGAAACAAAAATGTCACTAATGATGGTGTCGTAGATGCCAAGGTGGTCATTAGTGGTCCATGCCAAAACACATCCACACAACAAATCAAAACACCAAATCAGAACACTCATCACACAACATACCAACCCAATAATCCCACCATCAATAACCTCAATGACCAAAGAGGACCACCTCAATGAAAAACATACCCCAAATGAAAACACACTACTTTGGGGGAACCACTTGAGGACATCATGAAAAAGCTAATCGACGAAAAACTCATCCAAGCTCCTACATTTGAGAATTATCAAAAACCTAATGTCAAACCTCCTTGGTACAATGAAAATCAACCATGTGAGTTCCACAAAATCAAAGGCCAGACCACAAACAATTGTATGAGACTCAAGCACATCATCCAAGATCTCATTGAAAAAAGAATCATAAATGTGGAAACACCTACTGGGAATTAGGATCTTAAAATCTACACGAATTCAATGCCGAATCATGGCAACAAAGGGAATAACAAGGATAAAGGAAAAGGCAGTGTAAATCATGTATACGAAATAGTTGTTTCCAACCTCAATGAAAATTGCATGGTCATCACCATCAAGGGCACTCATGCCGAAGACTATGGAGTCACCACAAGAGGCAAAAAAGTCACCATTGCAGGATCATCCCAACCAAATAGAGTCCCTAAATCAAGAGCCGTTCCATATAGCTACAATGTTGTAGACCAACTCAAAAGAACGCTAGCACACATCTCCATCATGGAGTTGTTAAAAATCTCATCGGTGCATAAAAAGATCCTTGAGGAAGCATTAGCCTCATCCACTATCCCCACAGACCTCGATGCAGAACAATTCCAAGCTATGGTCGGAAACATCGTAACACCTAATCTCCTTATGTTTTTTGACCAAGATTTTCCCGCCCAACCATCTCACAATCACGCACTTCACTCGGAGGTCATTGTGAACAAGAGAAAAATCAAAAGGGTCTTGGTGGATGGAGGTGCGGGTTTGATCACCTGTTCTCTTAGACTCGTCAAATAGTTGAAAATATCAGAAGATTCCATCAACAAAGGAAAGGGCATCACAATAAGAGCATACAATGACCAAGAAAGAGTGTCTCAGGGCACAATCAAACTCCTTATTCAAGTAGGGCCAACGCTCATGGAAACCACTTGTCAGGTCTTGGACCTCGACTTGCCATACAATATCCTCCTAGGACGCCCATGGATCCATGTGATGGAAGCTGTAGCATCAACTTTCCACCAATGTGTGAAATTCACACATAATGGACAAGAGGTTACCATCCACGGAGATCTCGATCCATTCTCATATTGCAAGAATCTTGAAGCCAAATATTACAAAATCCCCCAAGTGCCAATGAATGATGAGGGCCCATCCACATCATACATCGACCCCGACACCCTCACGTCCACTTCTGTGACAGAGACACCTACCACTCCCACCATTCCCACCATCTTTGACATCAAGCTCATCATCCAGGAAGACGGTTGTGGAAGGTATAGGCTCCCTAATAATGCTTTTGTGATAGGAGAGTTACCACAATCTCCTAGATCACGGGGGACACCCATCAGAAAATCAAGCTTCTACATCGCAAACAAATCCTAAGGATTATCCTAAATTCACAAGCTACGGGGACCTTGGTCAAGAGGTTATTGAGACATATCCATCCCACATGCTGTATTGAGATAAAAGACCGACACCTGAATTACCAATGGATGAGACAAGCAAGGGCCTACAAATGATGCTTGCAATGGGCTATGACCGAAATCAAAGACTAGGACAAAATGACAATGGGCTTATAATACCTATCGTGCCAGAGATGTGACCCATAACAAATCTTGGTCTTGGATGTGCCACTCCGAGAATAACCATATGTGGCTGAATTCCTCCGATTAGAGCTGCTAATATTTCTCCTTAGCCAGTAATAGTACAACTACACTCACCAATAGTCACAGGTAGGGACACACATAATTTTATAACCGAGCCCTATATTAGTAGCGATGACGAAGATACCTTATCCAATCTATCTAGGCTATTCGAAGATACCACCTTGTGTATGATTAGTACCATATCCTTTGAACTAGATAGTCAAAATCATGAGATCCGCTTAGTCTACCCCCAACTGATTGACTATGACCAACGACGACCACCAGTTCTTGATACATTCAAAATGATGAGGCACTCTCAAAATTCATGGGTTTGAGGGATAACATTATAAATGGGGATGATAAGGCAGGGTTTATAATGGAGTTGGACACACATGCTTATTATGGGGAAATGATTGAATCCTTTAGGTGCAAAAGTGAGAAACTAAGAATCATATCCAAGTCCTTGAGTGAAAACCACATTGTGGCACTCATTGACAAGAAAATAGTAAAAAGAAAGGACATATCAAATGGTGAAAACCACTCAGAGGTGCCCAAGGATGAAGGATTCAATCTACCCTTAAGAGCCATTCATCAAGAGAAGTCAGCAGTCTTGGCCAAAAAGTGCAATCCCGTCAACATAGGAACAGAGGAGACCCCGCATATCACATTTTATGTGGAATCACTATTATCAGAAGAGCAAGAACTCCTAGCAGCATTCCTAAGGGAAAAACAAATAAAATTTGCATGGAGTTATGCTGATATGCCAGGACTTGATCCAAATACTGTGGTCCACCACCTAGCAGTGTATCTAGATGCAAAACCTGTTAGACAAAAGCTTCAAAAAATGCATCCTCAAATTGATTTGTTAGTCAAAATGGAGCTCAAAAAGCTATTAGATGCTGGATTCATCCGACCAATTGATTATCCAAAATGGGTATCAAACTTGGTACCTATTTCAAAACCTGACGGAGCTATCAGAATCTGTACATATTTTAGAGATTTGAACAAAGCATGTCCCAAGGATGACTTTCCACTTCCCAATATCTATATGATAGTGGACATGACACCAGGGCATGAGATGCTATCGCTAATGGATGGATTTTCAGGATACAACCAGATTATGATAGCAAAAGATGATCAACACAAGATGACTTTCGCTTGCCGATGGGGAACCTACTGCTAGAACATGATGCCATTTGGCCTAAAGAATGCAGGAGCAACCTATCAAAGGGCCATGACACTAATATTTCATGATATGATTCACAAAATAGTCGAAGACTATGTGGATGACATCCTAGCTAAATCAAGAAAAAGACAAGATCATATAGCAACCCTAAGTGCTATCTTTGACAGATTGGAGGAATACAAAGTCAGACTAAATCCCAAGAAGTGCATCTTTGGCATACAATCAAGAAAATTACTAGGATACATAGTCTCCATGAGGGGTATCGAGGTGGATTCGGCAAAAGTCAAAGCAATCCTTGAGATGGAAGTACCAAGGAACTTAAAACAACTGAGAGGTCTCCAAGGCAGGCTCCAATCCATTAGAAGGTTCATAGCACAACTGGCAGACAAGTAGAACCGATATTCTCACCTACTTCACAAAGGGGTATCATACAAATGGGATACAAAATGCGAAGAGGCATTCAACAAAATAAAGGAATATCTACTAACACCGGCAGTCTTAATGTCGCCTATCCCAAAGAAGCCATTGATCTTATATTTGTCAGCAACAATAGCAGCCCTTGGAGCTCTCCTAGCCCAACATGATGAAAACAGAATAGAGAGGGCTATCTACTATATCAACAGGACAATGGTTGGCCACGAGCTAAATTACTCATTCATCGAGAAAGCTTGCCTCACAGTAGTGTTTACATCCCAAAAATTCAGACACTCCATGTTGACACACAAGATAAAACTCATTACGAAAATTGATCCCCTCAATTATCTCTTATCCAAGGCAATGCTCACGGGCAGAATGGAAAAATGGGTGATGATACTGTCAGAGTATGACATCGATTATGTGGAAAGAAAAGCCATTAAAGGTCAAGTTATTGCAAATCAACTAGCAGAAGCACCTATATATTCTGAGAATTCTCTTCTATCTAAATTTCCAAATGAATCCATCTTTAACCTCAATGTAGCCGATCACTAAAAATTATACTTCGACGGCTCATACACACAGCACAAATCAAGAGCTGGTATCTTCTTCATCACCCCCCAAGGGGACTGCAAACCATGGTCATACAAACTAGCATTCCGTTGCATGAACAACATAGTGAAATACGAGGCTTTGACTATAGGTCTCAGGATAGCATTGCAACCCTCAAAGTCTATGGAGACTGTCAGTTGATCATAAATCAAGTCAATGATGAATATCAGACTAAGGATGACAAGCTAACTCCAGACAAGAAATTGGTGGAGACTCTTAAAGAATCCTTCATTGACATAAAATTTGAGTAGATTCCAAGAACCAACAATAGAGCCGCTGATGCCATGGCTACAATTGGGTCTCTAGTAGACATCCCTCACAACATGCCAAAATATGAATTTATGATCGAGCAACTTATCATTCCCACATTCGAGGTACCATAATCAGAATATGTGTGTGAAATCATTGGTCCTAGAGATCCTTGGTATCATGACATCTACACTTATCTTCACATAGGAGTCATACCCGCTGACCTACCATCGAGCCTAAAATGAACCTTTATCAAAAAGCATTTAGATTTGTCATCCTAGGTGATACCTTATATTGTAGAAGCATAGAAGGTACCTTACTATGCTGTCTAAATGCTGAGGAGGCATTAACCACTCTAACCGAGGTTCATAATGGTATCTGTGGCTCACACTCGAGTGGGATGACAATAGCCAAGAAACTGCTGAGGCTGGGGTATTACTGGCCCACAATGGAAAGAGAAGCACATGATCATGCGAAGAGGTGTTTATAATGTCAACCGCATGGGGACCTCATCCATGTTCCAGCTCAAGAGCTTCACCCGATTGTCACACCATGGCCCTTCTCACAATGGGGACTCGATCTTATTGGAAAAATCTCACCCACCTCATCCAATGGCCATAAATTCATTATCACTGCAACTGAGTAATTCACAAAGTGGGTGGAAGCCATACCCATGACCTATATCACTAGAAAGAAGATCTCAAAATTTAGCCTGAACTATCTCATCTATTGTTTTGGTGTCCCACAAGCCATTATCTCAGATAATGGGACACCCTTCAAGAATGAGAAGGTTCGCGACTTGTGCGAGAAATTCAAAATCCAACATCGCTTCTCCACCCCGTACTATCCCAAAGGAAATGGCCAAGTAGAAGCCATGAACAAAACCATCCTCAAAATCCTCAAGAAAACAGTCAATGACACAGGTCATGACTAGCACTTGCAGCTTAATCCCCCCCTCTGGGCTTATTGAATCGGCATCTGCACACCCACTAGTGCCACCCCCCTTTCCTTGGTGTATGTATCAGAAGCTATACTCCCCATTGAGATCGAGCTCCCATCCCTCAGAATATCACTATAAAATCTCATCACTGATAAAGAATATCGAGTTTCAAGATTAAACGAGCCGGAGTTACTGGATGAGAGATGCATAGATGCTTTGAATCATCTGCAAGTCTATCAAAATAGACTCAAACAAAGCTACAACAAGAAGATCAGAAGTAGGAGTTTCCAAGTTAGAGAATTGGTCTTAAAAGAAAATCAAAAGAATGTCCCAAATCCTAGCAGCAAAGGAAAGTTCGAACCCAATTGGTTAGGGCCTTTCATCATCACAACAAGCTATAAATCAGGGCCATATCAATTATCAACACCTGAAGGGGAACCTTTGTAGGATCCAATGAATAGCTTCCATCTCAAAAAGTTTTATGCCTAATTCTTCCAAGGTATAGAACCAAAAAAATCCAAAAAAATTAGAAAAAGTGCAGAAAAAATGGTTACTTCGGCGAAAACCTAGAAAATAGGCATCTTGGTGACAACAAAAAAATAAAAAAAGCAAGAAATCCAAAAAAATTAGAAAAAGGATCAAAAAAATCGTCCTCAAGTGAAAACCACTTTGGTGGCACTTTGGGCAAGTACCTCGGTGAAAACCTGGCAAACAGGTGCCTTGTGTAAATAAGCACTTTTCATCCACCAAGACCTTTACGACTTGTTCATCATCATCCCTCCATTTCGCTTTCATTATCCATCGCATTCAAGTCTCCATCCATCACACATCCACTACACATAGCTTGGTCTCGGGTTCAGATTATGATCCTCTCCTAGTACTACCACTCCATTCTCAAGGTCACTTTGTCCTCGCTTTTATCGTAGAGTAGTCATGTTGGGGGCACGTTCTCATCGGATCAGATTCGTGTATGGTCTTAAAGTCCCCAAAATCAGAAAACCAAAAACATCAAAAATTAGAAAATCCAAAAACATCAAAACATCAAAAATCCAAAACATGAGAAAATTAGAAAATCCAAAACATCAAAACATTAAAAATCCAAAAACATCAAAACATTAAAAAATACAAAAACATTCAAAACATATCAAAATCCAAAAAAAAAAGGTCAAAAAGTTATTCAAAACACGAAAAACAAGGTCGTCTTGTCGAACTATGTCGTCTCTGAGTTTGAATGTAGGCAAGGTTGATCTTTGATCATCCCCTGAGACATTTAGGTCAGTCCTATAGGAGTCTATCATAATAAACTAACATTTCATCATGTATATCTTCATCTATAAATCGGTCAAGTTGTCAGTCGAACTACGTGGTCCCTGCATGTATAACGTAGGAAAGGCTAATCTGTCAATCAGCCCCTAAGGCCCCTAGGATAGGTCTTTAGGTTAGTCTCTTGGTCAAAATCTCAGAGAATCCCAAAAAACATTGGAAAATTGAAAAATAAAAACATTTGTAAAATCTCAAAAACACCAAAAATAGCCTCAAAACATTCCAAAAACGTCAAAAACATCTAAATATTTGAAAAATCCACCCGTCCCATTTCGCTTTCACTCAAAATAATCAATCATCCATAATAAATTGATCATCACCTTCATCCTTTGGCAATGCAAACATAAATAATCATAGCAGTTAGGAAAAGCAAGCTTCAGTCGTAAAAATCAAAAGCAAACAACAAACATTTAAAACAAAATCAAACTCTTGATCAATTACAAACATGTCAATCAACCTTATATCGATATCCTATCAATCAACTTATCAAACCATCATCATCCTTTACAATGCATGTCCTAGGATATATCGTTCCGACAATGGGCATCATTTTGGATATCACCTTGGATTCGTATCCTATCAAAACTCATCCCTTTGGCTAAAGGTATGAAGAACATCAGCTTTTTTGCATACTTGGTCTTTTTCTTTTGACTTATCTTATTGCGCTCAGTCCAAGGACCTCTTGATGATATTTGAATGAAGGATTTAGAGAGATAGGAATGGGGCAACGATCATTATTCTTTTGTTTGCTATGCTTGTTGGACGTTCTTGTAAAATAACTTGGCAAATACTTGCTCTATTAGGTATGTATGGAGGATGTTTTGGACGGCTTGTTGACTATTGCATTGATTGGTTATACCTTTTCGTGTTTTGGTCCAAGGTGTTTAAAACTTCTAAAGTGCATCCTAACAAGGTTTCCGTATGCCAGGGGTGAACAAGAATACTCCTATCTATTTGTCAAGTCAAAGTCCATCACACTAAGTACAATGCCATCCTGGTCCTTTATACTTTGATGCATTGTGCTTAGGCGTGTTATCAAACATAAAGTAAGTGATCCTTTTAAAATCCCAATCCTTGATAAGCAAATCATCCATCTCTCATCATCATTTCTCATCATCATTTCTCATCGTCATTTCTCATCGTCATCTCTCATAATGTTGGCTTGTTGGATCCTCTTGTCATCATCTAATTTCTTCATTTTCTACACTAACATCACAGCATGAATAGTTAATCATCATCACCAATACATCCATCATGCATCCATTATGCATTCATCTTGCATCCATAAATAATTAGAATTCTGCATATCATCTCACATGTATCATCATCATAATATAGATCTGTTAGTCTAAGCATCTCATAAATCATCCATTGCATAATTACAACATATCACATCATCAATCTCATCCATCATTGCATCATATCGTCATTTAAGTTGTTTAGGATAATGTAGATTTGTTATTCTAAGCATCTTAATATCATCTCATTTGCATCATCATCCATAGCCATACATTTTGAACCTCTTTATCGCGAGATCGACCCTCAAATCTCTAGCAAGGTTATACCTTTCCGTGTTTTGGTTTGAGGTGTTTAAAACCAATCATCATCCTTTACAATGCATGTCCTAGGATATATTGTTCTGACAATGGGCATCATTTTGGAAATCACCTTGGATTCTTATCGTATCAAAACTCATCCCTTTGGCTAAAGGTATGAAGAACATCAACTTGTTTGCATACTTGGTCTTTTTCTTTTGACTTATCTTATTGCGCTTAGTCCAAGGACCTCTCAATGATATCTGAATGAAGGATTTAGAGAGATAAGAATGGGGCAACGATCATTATTCTTTTTTTTGCTATGCTTGTTGGATGTTCTTGTAAAATAACTTGGCAAATACTTGCTCTATTAGGTATGTATGGAGGATGTTTTGGATGGCTTGTTGACTATTGCATTGATTGGTTATACCTTTTCGTGTTTTAATCCGAGGTGTTTAAAACTTCTAAAGTGCATCCTAGCAAGGTTTTCGTATGTCAGGTGTGAACAAGAATACTCCTATCTATTTGTTGAGTCAAAGTCCATCACACTAAGTACAATGCCATCCTGGTCCTTTATACCTTGATGCATCGTGCTTAGGCGTGTTATCAAACATAAAGTAAGTGATCCAATCCCAATCCTTGATAAGAAAATCATCCATCTCTCATCATCATTTCTCATCATCATTTCTCATCGTCATTTCTCATCGTCATTTCTCATCATCATCTCTCATAATGTTGGCTTGTTGGATCCTCTTGTCATCATCTAATTTCTTCATTTTCCGCACTAACATCACAGCATGAATAGTTAATCATCATCACCAATACATCCATCATGCATCCATTATGCATTCATCTTGCATCCATAAATCATCAAAATTCTACATATCATCTCACATGTATCATCATCATAATATAGATCTGCTAGTCTAAGCATCTCATAAATCATCCATTGCATAATTAAAACATATCACATCATCAATCTCATCCATCATCACATCATATCATCATTTAAGTTGTTTAGGATAATATAGATTTGTTATTCTAAGCATCTTAAAATCATGTCATTTGCATCATCATCCATAACCATACATTTTGAACCTCTTTATCATGAGATCGACCCTCAAATTGAATCTTTTCACTTGATCTCTCGAGGGGGAAATGTACCAGTGTACTTTCCGCTGGGGCATCCAAAAAATTAGAAATTTTTTGATCGCGGAAAGTTTATTCTTTGAACCAATGCAACATGTACATTGTTTCAAAGAGGGGCAAAATGTAGACATGCAAAATTAACATTTTGCATTAATCAGGTTCACTCATCAACTGAACTAGATTTCACATTAGGTCCATTCATCAATTAATCAGGTTCACTTTCATTCACTTAGCAGGTAATTTCATTAATCTACATTTCCTAAGGTCATTTATTTAAAATCAAGCAAACATTATCATCAGCCTTTTAATAAATCAAACATCCATTTAAATCAAATCCTAAAACATATTCCATCATTTTCTAATTCAAATAAATCAAATATCAAAGTCCTAAAAGTCAACTCACCTAATCATCATTAAACTAACATAATCATCATTTATTTAATCTAACCATGATTAAATACTAATCTCACCCACTTACATTATCTAGATATCTCCACTTGCACAAATAAATCAATTTTATTGATTTATTAAAAACCCTCATTTTCCCTCAACATGACAAGTTGATTTGTCCCTCCAACATTGCATTTATTGTTGTTTTTCTTGTCCCCCTCTCAAAATTTATTGCAAAATTTGAATTCAAATTCTCCCTCTCATGGGAACTCTTCCCAAATCTTGCACAACCATTGGCCTATCATCATTTGACAAATGGCCTCTCCTCATTAGTGGATCTTTAGTCCCACATTCACCATCTTGGCCAATCTATCATCAAGAAAATCTATAAAAGAAGGCCTTCATTCTCATTCATGGATCCACAAATTTTATGTAAGGTTACTCTCTTAATTTGAGAACTCATCTTGCTCATCATTTCCATTGCATTTACATCATCTTTAGCTTTGATCAAGGATTGGGAAAGGGTCACTAGCACATGTGACACCAATCCACTATGGAATAGGTAACTTGTGGTTGCTTTCATAATGCTTTTAGTTTTTCATCCTTTGTTGCATTTTTGAAGCATTTGCAAGGTATTTCATAGAGGCATTTTGATAGATTTGTTAAATACTAACCCCTATATGAAGTTTAGTGTTTGCAGATTTTAATGGATGCCTACAATCTTAATTAAAATTTGTGTCCAATCTACTCATTTGTGCTATGTGGAAATATAATATCCTCCAATCTGCTCATTTGTGCTATGTGGAAATATAATATCCTTTGTACACTACTAGATTTATTAAACTAAAGTAGATGTAACAAACTAAAAAAAATAAAAAATTAGTAGACTTGAAAGAAGGCAGAAATGGAAAGGTTGGTGGATGTAATAGCAGTGTAGGATTAACTACTATATTTTTAGTAGACCTAAAAGAGGGGAGAAATCTAAAGGATGATGGTTGACGTAGGAATGTTGTATGACTGACTTTAATAAAGTGCGCTATAAAATATGTTCAAAAGATTGGAAAAGCATTTGTATTTTCGGGAATGGTATAAGAATCTTAAAATCATCAACAAGATCTTTTATAAGCAAGTGAAAAAATAAGAGATGATTTTTAAGTATTAAAATTAAAATCATATTTCATTAGAATAAATCAAGATTAAAGATGACAAAAAAAAGCACGCCTGGTTATGTATTTAATTTTGGGACTGGAGTTGTCTCATGGACTTAAAAAAAGTAGCCAATAGTCTATCTTTCATCAGCTGAAGCAAAATATGTGGCAGCCACAAGTGCATGCTAGGTAGTCTGGATGAGAAGAATTTTGAAAGAATTGCAAAATGAACAAATGGAGGCAACAAAAATTTACTTTTAGAGTTTTGCAGATTAGAAGAGCAAGGTGTAGATATTTTCACAAAGGCACTGGGAAGAGATAATTTCATTTTTCAAAGAAACAGATTGGGCATGGTGGACATTGCAATTATGTTTAAGGGGGAGTGTTGGAATGTAAACCCAAGTGCTGCCATCACCTCCAGCTGTTGCCGTCCTCCTACCTGCCACCGTCCGAAGACCCCTGCAATATCGTGCCTCATCTACACCACTAGCTGTTAACTGCCAGTCAACAAACTGTTTCCTACGATATCGCAATATGGGTTGTTACCCATTGCGATACTGCGGGGAACCATTTACCCATCCGCCAAAGGATATTTTGTAATACGAGTTTTAATATTAAAGTAAAGGACAATTTATTTAATACGTTTTGTTTGGGAAAAGTTAGTTAGGTGATTTGTAATAAATTTAATTTTGTGCCCTCCCTTTCGTGAATGTTTTTCACGTGACTTTTAACTTTTACCTATATTGATATATGTATTTTTACTTTGAAAGATAAGGTGAATGTGAGCATACAGAAATTAATGAGCAACAACTCTGTTTTTAAGATTTTTTTTTTAAGCTTTAATTATTTTCTGTGAAAATTCCTCTACCTTTTTCCTTCATAAGAGGTGATGGTGAGAACAGAACTTCAGGAAATATTATTGGTCCAACAAATTATATGACATTTTGAATCCCCGCCGAAGTGTTGGGCACATTTAACCTTGATAGCCATGTTCTTATTTGGCAAAACGTAGTGTAGGTGATGATTACTAGGTGATGATTATCGACAAATTCATCGTCAGCAATGATTAATGGAAAATTCACCATCAATAATTCATCAATAATTCACCGTGGTTGAAAATTCACGGTCAAGTCTTTCAAAAACATTGATTTTATTAAAAATATTATTTTCGATGAATTTTCGGCCATGGTGAATTGTTGGTGGTGAATTTTTCCAATATTACACAACAATTTGTTATAACTACTTTACATTAGTTTTATTCTTCAAAGGTATACCACTAATGGACCTAGAATGATGTTCTATAATAAATACTCTTTATACTTATGTTATGGTGGTCTCATAAATACATTATCAATCAAACCCTAATATGTTTTTTTTGGTGATTGTTGCCATCATTTTCAAATAAATAAAGAAATTCTTTAAATACAACAACTAAGATTATAAATTTATAGAATATGCATTAAATCAACTATAATAACTAGTGAAATAATAAAAAATAAGTATATTTAAAATTTGAATTTTAAAAAGAGGATATTAAATCTATAATTAAGTAAAGGTTTGCACATGTAAACTTTATTTCACATAATACTTAAAAATCTAAAACATGAGGAATACATTTTTAAAAATTAATAATAATAATTTAGATATAAACTAAATTTGTATATAAGTAATTTTTTTATATTTTAAATGATATAAATAATAATTAAAAAATACAAGAAGAAAATGTATAAATATACAATTTTCACTGTTACAATTATATCTAAATTTAATAGAATTATAAATCATTAGCTGATACTCATTTTTAGATATTTTCTAATGATGTATGAAAAAACTATTATAATTTTTAGTACTAAAAAAATATTTCTTATTTTTTTAATTGATTTTAAAGGATCTTGTTGATGATTTTTTGAGATTATTATACCTTTTCTAATTGTTAAATGTATTTTTCAATCGTTGAACATATTTTATAATTATATATTTTATTAATTGATTTATATGATAGATTGTGTTTGTATTTACTATCTCTCTATATATAAAGGATGAAAATGTATATATTAAAAAAAAAAATATTATATTTTAAATAGCTTTAAAATATTATATTCTAGTCATTTTTAAAAATTAAATATTTTTTCTTCATAATCTTCAAGTGCAAAGTTTCAATTAATTCCTCACCTTTAGTCTTAGTTTCTTCCATTTTAAAAGTTTACTCTTAAACAATCAATCTTTTGTTTTTCACTTGATTTTGAAAGATATTATTGATGATTTTGAGATTCTTTTACCTTTCCCAAAAACCAAATGTAATCTCCAATCACAAACATATTTTATAATATATTTTATTAATAATCAATCCAATAACATTCACCATCCTTCCAATTTCTCCCCTCTTTTAAGTCTACTAAAATTACCTTTTAGTTTACTAAATTTTAAAACTATTGGAAGGGTTAATATAAAATATTTAGTCAATTAAAGAAATGTATATAATTTTTTAATATGGTACAATATATTTTTATATAGATGATATATTAAATATCTGTTTTCATATTAATTAGATAATAAAGGTAATTTAATGATAATGATAATTATAAATTAATGTAGAATTTAAATGTGTAAATAAAATAAAATAAAAATATAGTATTTGATTTTGATTTTAATGATATATTTTTTTGTTTAGACGTCAAATATCTATTTTACAATATTTATAATGTTTGTTTTCTATTATTGACTTAAAAATTCAATTAATCTATAGAAGAGAAGTGATCTTAGTAGTTGCGAGAATGATTTGATGCAAGATTCATATTCTTCTAAGTTCGATTCCTAATAGATGCTAGGTGATGTGCTATAATAAATACTCTAATGATTTCATTAGAGTACATACTAATGTTTGTTTTCTATTATTGACTTAAAAATTCTTCTAAGGCCTGAGTTGGTCTAATGGTGGAGAACTTGTACTCTTGAAAGAGAGGTCACAAGTTCAAATCGTGCAGGGGGGTAAGGTATGTACACCTCGTATTGTGGAGCACGAGGGCCGTCTGTAGACCCAAA
The DNA here is from genome assembly GCA_007258455.2 of Sequoia sempervirens. Classification (NCBI taxonomy): domain Eukaryota; kingdom Viridiplantae; phylum Streptophyta; class Pinopsida; order Cupressales; family Cupressaceae; genus Sequoia; species Sequoia sempervirens. Next base: position 23,686 of record VDFB02293402.1, read on the forward strand.
AACAGATTGCCGGGTATCGTGGACTATAAAATATTATTATTATTATTATGGTGCTTTTATAAATGCTCTATCAATCAAATTCAAATGAACAAGACTACAAATAAATAAAATATAATAAATAATCATCACCTGCACTACGTTTTCAAAGGTGCGAGATAAGAATGTGGCTTCGGCGGGGATTCAAAATTTCTTATAATTTGTTGGGCCAATAATATTTCCTCGGGTTCTGTTCTCACCATCAGCTCTCCTTCAAAACTGTTTTTTTTTTTAAATAAATCAATGGAAATTATTAGCAGGCACTACGGTGGTTCATTCATATTGAAGTAAATCCAGTAGAAACCAATCTACGACCATCCTATCTACCCGTGAGAGCTAGTCTTATCATATTCTTTTTAATGCTTAGAAGAACGACGCCATTTAGGATCTAGTAGATTTAAATTCGTGACAATTTTTATACAGGTAGAAACACAACGCAGTCAAAGGAAGAGGTATATGCGCAAAACCTAGTCATGACTGGTCACAGGAAGAGGAATCTCCTCTCCAATCAACAGCTACTCTGAATGCAGTGAAAGTGCATTCAGAAGGCGAAGGGCATTCCAACCAAATGGAAGGGCTTCCGATTGAAGAGATATCAGATTTGGCAAACCCAGAGTCTCCTCTCCCATCAACAGCTTCTCTGAATTCAGCGAAAGTGCATTCAGAAGGCGAAGGGCATTCCAACCAAATGCAAGGGCCTCCAATTAAAGAGGTATCAGATTTGGCAAACCCAGAGTCTCCTTTCCCATCAACAGCTTCTCTGAATTCAGCGAAAGTGCATTCAGAAGGCGAAGGGCATTCCAACCAAATGCAAGGGCCTCGAATTGAAGAGATATCAGATTTGGCAAATCCAGAGAGAGTGATCGGTGGCAGGTTAAAGTATATTTCATGCTTAGCTAATTCAAATAATCTCTGTGTACATTTTTGTGTTCTGCTTCTCTGATCTTAGACAAAAGTAAAGGGTGATACTTTCTAGAATTAGGGTTTTATTCGAAAATCAATGCATAGTTGTGTATTAATTGATGAATATTTCTTCTTGCAGCCAGGATAGTCAGGTTAAGAATCACAACGCAGGTATATCATCCTTGTCTTTATAAAATGTCTGTTATTTCTTTTGGTTTGGCTACTGTACCCCTTAATAGATGTGTTTCTCTCTTTTTAGGTCATTATATGGAGACCCAAACAATTTATTGGATTAAAATGATATTTGTGCAGATGAAGATGGAGTGGAGAATGTTAACCAGCCTCCTCATTCTCGGATAAGGAAGAATGAAAAAGTAGCCCATATTGCTAGTGAGAATTTAAGACTTGATTTTGTATGCTGGACAAGGATCTGATACAAATATTTGATTCGAAATGTTTTCGATCTTAACAGATTTGATTTATAACAGACCATAAGCTATCAGTTAATTGTCTATAACTCTGAAGCTATGTCTTGAATGCCTGCTCATTGACACATGGCAGATAAATTGAGGTTTGAACTGGCTATCATTATTTGTGTTTTTCAATGGTTCAATCATTTTAATATATATCATTATCTGTGTTTTCCAATGGTTCATGTTATTAAAATTTTATGGATCAAACACTTTTATTTCATGGTTCATGTTATTAAAATAATTTAATAGGTGACTCCGATGTTTCAGTTACCTCTAGGTGAGATATAATTGCTCAGTTCATTTTATAGATTTTTTTTTAATTATATCGATATCTATATATATATTTTCACTCTTGATTTAAATATAAATCAGAAATTTGAAAATCATAGTTGCACACATAGATATATATAAATAACAGTATTTATTGACAGACTTCAACAAAATAAATAGCCCTCTTTATCTCTCTACAGTAGCAGCAAGGTTTAAAAGAGCCTTTTATCTTTAAAAGGAGCTTTTACATGACATATATTATCTGCTGCAGTCGAGCAGAAATTAAATGAACTCTTGAAAACAAATTAGGTAAATAAAAAACAAGCTAACTAAAAAAAGAAAAGCTACTAGTTACTGCTCTTCAATAATAAACGTTTTATTTTTTCTTCCTTGATAATCAGTAGTGTGATTGTTTGACTGGTTTGTAAAATATTATTGAGAAAAGTTTTGGTGAAGATATTAGCAATTTGTTTAGATATATGGCAAAATTTAAATTCTATTTGTCCATTTTAAATTAAATATTAAATAAAATAATATTAGATTTTTATGTGTTTCAATATAGTATGAATATAGGATTTTTTTCTTATTGAAATGGTGCTATTATTGTATGTTCTTGGAACAAGTATAGATATTGAAAGATCTTTCTAATCAATATGGCTTGACAACTGTGGATGTGGTAGCAATATATAGTACTTAAGATAATGAGATAGTCAATATTTTCTTTGTTCTTACTATTCCAAGATACAATTCTAGATGTAAGTGATAAAACCCCCCACTTGACATTTTTTATTAAAATTAATTTATGCCAAAATTTGTGTAGCACCTATATAATCTAATACTATTTCTTGTAGCATGCCAATGAGACTCATGTTGATCTTGCATGCACTAAAATATTAAGGTCATTACATACATAATATTGGATCTAGTTGTTGTGAGATACATGAGGCTCCCAACCAAATTTTTATATAAAATGACATTTATCTTGGAACTTGCATATTTCATAACCAATTTCTCACCAAATGCTAAATGAGTTGAAACTATTATTCATGTCTTTATTCTAAACTCCTCTAATAAGTCTACTACATGTTGCATTTGAGAAATGAATATATCTTTTGATTGCTATTGCACTTCCACATCAATAAAGAAATGCATTGGTCCTAGATATGACATTTCAAATTTATATTTCATTTTTTTAATTTTTTTTTCTGTTAGAGTTTTACTATTACTTATATAAATAAGATCATCAACATAAAGATAAACAATGATAATTTCCCTATCAGCATGTTTGGCATACATGGTTGGATTTGAATAACTTTTGTTGAATCCCTAATTTTATAAACATCTACCAATCCTTGCATACCAAGGATGAGGGGCCTACTTCAACTCAAAGATTTTTTTCGACTCGTAAACTAATTTTTTTTACCTAGAGTTTCATAGGCCATTGGTTGCTCCACATAGACCTTCTCACCTATTTAACCATTAAAAAGTGTCGATTTCATACTATTTGACATGCAATCCACTTGCATTGTACAATAATTGACAAGATAATATTTATGGTATCAAATTATTTAGCTGAAGTGAAGGTTTCTAAATAATTTTCACTATGTTTGTGCAAATCTCAATTTTCACTAAGTGTTTGTGCAAATCTCTTGGAAACTAATATTATATTGTGTAATTTCATGGAACTATCAACATGATATTTTACCTTATAAATATATTTGACATCAACGCATGTTTACCTTTCGAAAGATGAACTAATTTTTATATATACTTATTTTTGATAATTGGATCCATTTCTTTATTCATAACATCAATCTATAGTTTCTATTTACATTTTTCTTCATACACATATGGTTCAACATTAACATGACTAAGTGCAATAAAATTAATAGCTTTGTTCACATTAAAACTTCTCTCATAAATTTCAATTAAGATTATTAACTTTCTTGAAGAACTTGGACTTGATACTGGACTTGCACTTGGATTGGATGAAGAATGCTTGGAGGAATAAGAAAACTTGGATTTGTGTTATCAAAAGAAATCGATGAACTTAAGCTTGGAAAAGTTGAATTTGCACTACTACTATAGATTGAAAGTACACTTAAGTTTGTGGGTAGAGGAGGAACATTAAACCATTTCTATGGAAATGGAACCATAATTATTAGTACTTTTATTATACACTTTCTTTCCACTACCAAAATCCTTCATATAGAACCACATCTTGACTAACAATCAATTTCTTTGTGATAGGATTACAAGGTTTATATCATTTAGCAACATTAGAATATCCAACAAGATACAAATTTGATATTTTTAATCAAAAATTTTCTTATAAACTAGAATATATATGGTTTTGACAACTAAACACATAAAAATGAGCCAAATAAATATTATGATCACTTGAATATTCTTTTAGAGTGATGTTTTGCACTAATTTTATTGATTAAAGATGCATAATACTATCTCCACTAATTTTTTCCAATAAAAAATTATAAGGTTCATTGACTAGTGTTAGTGTAAATAGTGTCATTAGATAACTAGTTAGTTGTAATCACATTCTACTTTGACCTATAATATTTTATTAAGTTTACTTAGGCTATTTAGAATTTTGTCTCACCTCGTGTGGTTGAGACATGTTTCCTCACTTTGTGAGACACCTCTTCCATGGTCACTTGATACTCACAAGAACACTTTTAATGTGAGCTAACAAGTTTTCCATAATTGGAAGGGTAGTTGGTCATTGTGCTCAACTTTTCCAACTTCACTACCTTGCCTATATACTCAAGGTTACATTGTACATTCTACTAAAATCTTTTACCATCTCTTGATTATATCAATTAGGCTTTATAGTGTAGAAAAATGTACTCCTTTATATTTTCACACTTTGTTTGGCCCCCTCAATTAAAATGGACTTATCTATGCCTTAATAAGCCCTATTTTACACATACAAGCCTAATAAATTACATTTTCTACAAGGGAAACCCAACAACAATTAATGCCACAAGCCTGATATTCTTCTTATTCAAGAGATGAAAATGTCACAGGAAAAAGTAGAAAAGATGAAACTTTTCCAGCACTGTAGTACTCATGGAAACAATTCGAATGGTGCTTTTGGAGGTATTGCTACCTTTTGGAATAATCACATTATCAAAGGGGATATGATTTTGGAAGGCACGAACCATATTGCTACTAGATTCACACATATCAAGGATAGTTTCAGTTGGATCTAAATGAATATCTATGCCCCCAATGGAAAAGGACTGAGAAAATCCTTTTGGATGGAGCTGGCTGCTTTTAGGAGGATTTTTGATAGAGAGCCTTGGATTGTTATGGGTGACTTCAACACGCCCTTAATGAATGGAGAAAAATTTGGAGGTTCCCAGATCAATGCGGAGAGCAAAGAGGATCTTTAGAGTTTCATTGATAACTAGGGGCTGATTGATATGGATTTACATGGAGCTTCCTATACCTGGTCGAATCACAAAAAGGGGATGAAGCTTATACAGGTTAGATTAGATAGATCTTTAGTTTCCAATCACTAGTTTTTTGAGTATTACTGTTCTCTTAAAGCTCTCTCTAGGATTGGTTCTGATCATTTCCCTATTAGTTTTGTTGCGGATCCTATAAAAAAGAAGAAAAATATCCCTTTCAGAGTGGAAAAAATGTGGCTCTCTCATCCTGCTTTTAAAGAAGAAATTAGGAAATGGTGGAATATAAGTATTTTTGGTATTTCTATGTTTAGAATAGCTAAAAAACTAAGGGAAGTGAAATGTAACTTGAAAAAATAGAAAAAAAAGTCCTTTGGGAACATCTTTAAGATCAAATCTGACCTTCAAACAGAACTAGGGGAGATTCAATATAAAATCCAAAAGGAGGGATATTTGAATGACACAAAATAAAAAGAGAATGAGATTCTTATTAAAATGCATGACATTATTGGAAAGGAGGAGGAGTTATGGATGGAAAGATCTAGATCTTTATGGTTATCTGCTGGTGACAAAAATACTAGGTATTTTCATCTATCAGCCTCAAAACATAGAGCTATCAACATAATATCTCAAATAGAAGTGGATGGTACTAAGTATGAGGAGGAGAAGGATATTAGAAAGCATGTTGTCTCATTCTTTAAAAACCTTCTTTCTAAGAATGATGAAATTAACCAAAATGATCAAGACCATTTAATAGATGCTATACACAAATTGATCAACCAGGAAAATAACTCAATGTTGTCTGCTATCCCTACCAATGAGGAAGTCAAGTGGGTTGTTTTCTCCTTTGATGGGAGTAAAGCTTTGGGTCTAGATGGTTTCCCTTTGTTTTTCTTCTAATGGTTCTGGGAAACTGTTGGAGATGATGTGGTGAATGTTGTTAAAGAATTTTTTGGATCCAGAAGTCTCCTAAAAGAATTGAATGCCACCTTCCTGTTTCTAATCCCTAAGAATCCTGGAGCAATAAACTTTGAGGCCTTCAGACCCATAAGCCTTTGTAATTCGATCTATAAAATTATCTCTAAGGTTTTGACTTCTAGACTATTAATTATTTTGCCTTCTTTGATCTGACCTCAACAGAATGGCTTCGTTCCTGGTAGAAAAATCCTTGACTCAATTGTTATTGTGCATGAAAACATCCATTCTTTGGTGGAATCTAAGACTGAAGGTTTTTTATTAAAGCTTGATATATCTAAAGCCTATGACAGAGTTGACTGGATTTTCTTATTTAAGATTTTAAAGGCTTTTGGATTTTGCAACAGGGTTCTTCAAATGGTGGAACAACTTGTGTCTACTGCTTCTATTTCTGTTATGGTTAATGGATCCCCAACTACTTTCTTCCAAAGTACCAGAGGTCTAAGACAGGGTGATCCTATTTCTCCTATTTTATTCACTATCATGGCTGAGAGTCTTGGAAGAAACCTGAAAAAGCTGATTGACAATAGATCCCTTCATGGTCTCAACCCTTCCTCAAGTAACATGGTTTGTTCTCATCAACAATTTGTTGATGATACTATGCTGTTGGGTAAAGCCTCGGTCTCATAAGGTAAAAATTTGAAATCTTTGCTC
>VDFB02293403.1:0-19520 GCA_007258455.2 Sequoia sempervirens
AATAGAAGAGAGATATCCCCACCAATCCTACAATACTCACCTCCACCTCAATAGAAGAGGGCTTCGCCTCAACAAGAGTAGTCTTCACCTCCATAGAAGACAACAGCTGTAGAATCCAAGGGAAAACTTCAGAAGAGAGAGCAATCATAACCACCTTTGGTAAAGCAAGGTAATGAACCAAGAAAGGAGAATGCACATCCACCAAAGAGAAGCACCAAAACAACTAAGCCATAAAAGAAGGGACATGAAGCAGCTCAACCCACAAAAAACCCATAAAAGGGGTAGAACAAAATCTCCAATAGCATACCTCCAACTAGGTACACAGATAAAACCCAGCCAACAAAAAAAGATCCAAGAGAAAGATCATATAAATAGAAATCTATATGTAGAAAGAAAAAGACCCCAACCAAAAGCAAAGCACAACAAAGCATAAAGGGATCCCAAAGACTAACATAGACCAAAACTTGCACAGCAGCTCCAACAGTCTCTGCCTTAGAGAAAACAAAAATCCATTCAAAACAAAGATCTCCACAACCCACAAAGGGAATAGAGCAGAAGCACAACACAGCATCACCAAGAAGGACAAGAGCACTGAAACAAAACCCCTCAACAAAGCTAAAAATAGCTTCCAACTCACAACCAAAGCCCCTCCACAGACAAGGAAGCCAGCCACCAACAAAAGGCCACTCCACACAATGAAGCCAGGGTAGAAAAACACCAAAGCACACATCTGAGGAAAAGGATCCCAAAGACTCACCCAGAGCAGCAATGACCCACAAAAGAACCAAATAGGCATAACAAAGTCCAACGCATAAAGAAACATAGGCACAGACCCAACCAGAAAGAAAGGAAAAGTTAGGCCAGCCTCAGCAAGAACAATGATCTACTACAAAACCTTGATGGAGAAGACCGACCAACCATTATTTTCTTCAAAATCTACTTCTCCTTCCTTAGCAGATTTCAAAAAGCCTATGTCGCTCCTAATCCCACCGCACCTCTCCATCCTCTCAGAGATAGATAGGAACCAACCAAAGGATCCCAAGAGGAGAGTCTTAGAAATAGTAGTGCAGCCTCCTGAAGAAGCATCCACGCCTAGGGAAAAGAGGAAAGGAGGCAACACAACCACCCAGCCTCCCCCAATAGAAGCAACACCATCATGCTAGTAGTGCCAAGCAACAAAAGCAGCCTCCACAAGCTGCTCAGCCTCTAGAAATCCACCATCTAGTTCATCTTCGTTTGCTCCTTCGCCATCTGCAGATTCAGAACTCCTACTCGCCCTCACCCTCGTCCTCTTGCTCAACATAAAATTTTATCAATTGATGCCTTTCTTCCATATTTTTATGTTATAACAATGTATCATGGTGAATATAATAAATTATTCCAATGAAAAGTTTGAGAAAGAGGTGTGTAAAAAATGAGGCACATATCCATATAGGAATGCGATTTTATATTTTAAAATTTTGGCCAAATTAGTGCAAATTGTTTCTTGCATTTCCAATTCACTATGTCTAATAGATTACATTTTAGTTGGAGTTGTCATACCTCGCTAGAGGGTATCTAGGCTTGTATGGAAAATTGTATATGACAAAGGTGGTACATTATACTAGTTCTCAAATGGCATGATATGGTTTGTAGACTTTTTTATTTGTTGCTCTCATGAAGGGTAGGGCCACTTCTAGTTGGAAGGTGTATGGGGGACCACTAATCTATGGTTGGAGGTAAAGTACTCTAATGATGCTCTCCCTCTTGAATTTGAATATCACCAAAGACTTGATATTAAATAAACTCTATTGTATTACCATGTATACTAAAAGGATACAAAATTATATGTGTTTAAATGTGTATACATGATTGACATTAATACTTTGTACATGACAGTTGAATTGTACATTGGATGAGTTTAATATTGAAAAAGAGACATTTCTTATTAAGTTATAATGATGTAGACTTGTTAATGCATATAGTTTCTATAAAATTATTAGTCTTAAACATGCCTTTATTCATATTATCTTTTAAACAAATCATCAATTTGTTAGAATTGTTATTTAATGAACGGTAGTTTGTTACATCAAGATGGATGGCTTCCATTACTTCTCCATAAAAATCCCCTACTCATTTTTTTTGAATCCTTAGGAGTGTATTATATTGGAAAATTCAAAATGCTCTACAACCAAAAGCTATTAATGAAAGATATATTGGCCTACTACCAATGAAGACATCTCAACACTAAATGACAAAGAAAAGGGTAAAATAAATTTGTAGACCTTCCATACTAATGTGTCAAAACATTGGGGTTTTTTCTAAGGATTAAGGTGTCATTGACCTTGCAAATTATATGCACATGTCATGCAACTCTAATACTCTTGGAAGGTGTACTTGAATGCCTAGGGTGTAATTGGAGAAATATTTTATATTTATATTCTCCTAGGAATTTTGATATTAGTTGTCATATGAATTCATGAGGGAGGTTGAGTATAACAATGGTAGTTACATTTGAATTTTTTAGGATTAAGGTGTCATCAACCTTGTAAATCCTATATATTTAATTATTCCTAGTAGTTTTTTTAAATCACTCATAAATTATGAGGGTTTCACCATTAGTAGTAACCATTTTTTTACCATCAAGGTTTTACTTGTATGGTAATTAATTTTTATCGACGGTTGATAACTAATTTTTTGTTGATAGTAAGTTACTCTTTATCAAAGGAGAATCTTTGAGGTTATGGTGGATTTGGGCACTTAAATTCCCATTAGGTTGTTTTTTCACCTTGTTTGGCTATTATTAAAGTTAAAACATCTTGTGGTTATAAGAAAATAACCACCAAATTGGTTATAAACTAACAACCAAGTGCTCAAATTAGGTAGAAGAGTAAAATGGTTGCAAGATACATTATCCTATATTATTAATGTTTGGTTTATTCAAGGAGGGGTGTTCGGATACAATAAAAAAAACTTGGACATCCTATTTAGGGGGTAAAAATGCTATATAAATAGTGATTTTAGGTGGTAGTTGTAATGGTGAACTCCTCAACACTTCAGAATCACCTACAAAACAAAATAACTTCTACATGAGAGATGGAAAAAATTTCATGCTATGATTAAGGATGCAAGAATTCCAAAATGATAGTCAAACTGAATATATCAATGTACATATCAATCCTTTCTTATATAGGCAAGGTGATGAATAAGATTAAACAAGATCATGACAAGTGTCTTAATCCTATCACATGAGACAACTACCTCATAACAACCTAGGACACAAAAATTAAATAAATGTCAACTAGATAAGATAAGTGGAAACTAATTCTTAACTAGAAAGATTCCTTCCTAGGATCTAAGTGGACTTAACAATGTAAATAGGATCTAGATAGGTAAAACACCTATTTACACCAACACCCCCCTCAAGTACAACTTAGGGAGTACTTATGCAAATGACACAAAGATGAGTCTCAACTATGAGGCCATGTTAGGTACCCATGTATAAATTCAATGCAATCTCTCACAACTGGAGAAAAGGAAAAAACCAAGAGGGACAAAACTCCTCCCCAAAAGAGAGATAAATACAATAAAGTTCTCCATAAAAAAAGAGAGGACAAAACCCCATTCGAGGAAAAATAACCCCATAAGAGAGATGAAGAAGCGACCATTCATCCCCCCTCAATGAAAAGATCCATCACAAATCCGATTAATCTCCATCCACACAAAGGATGACAAGAGAGACCATACAACCCCAATTATGAGATAACTTCTTGTAGAGAAGCACTAGAAGCACACTTTTGGCGTAGCATTGGAATCCTTAATTCAGCAAGCAAAGGAAAGATCATTCTATTTTCTAGAAACCATATTAGAGTCACTCAAGAACTCGAGTTGGAATCATGATAAAGCAATGGCAGACCTAATCCAAGGAACACTAGAAACGCACAAGGCACAACCCTGAAATCTATGAAGCAACAGTTGATTGACAAATTATCTGGCACTGAAATTAAATGCAAAGATCAAAAGTGCACCCTCCCAACTATCAAAACATCCAAGTACTTTCCATAACACCCTTTGGTTCAAAACTAAAATAATAATCAACATGAGATATATACAAGAAAAAGTGCATGGATGGCAATGTAGAGCTCCTTAATACCTTTCCAACATTGTAAGAATCATGAAAATTGGAGATCGTGGCAAAAATTTATGAGCTCAGGAACCATAAAACAAGATTTGACTTCAACCAGTAATGAATACCACAAAACAAAAAATATATAAAAAATAACCTGCACCATAACAAAACTCACAATGCCAGTTTTTTTATGATATCGCATTTCAAAAAATTTGCCTCCTAGATTGCAAGTTATGGAAAAACAAAAAAAGGCCTATTTGAGGACATTCAAAGACTAAATAGGCACAAAATGTTGGCCCTCAAGGGCTAGGGTGCGGTCCTCCATATGACTGAGTTGCAAGCTATGGGTTTAAAAAAACCCACCACCACCCAACGGTGGTGTCGTCAAGGTGGGGCGGTTGGGGAGGCAATGAGCCAAAGGTTGCACCGCCCGGGGCTTAGCCCCCTCACTAAGAAAATCCCAAGGGCTTGGCCCCCTACGACCAAGCACTATAGATAATGTATGGTTAGTGGGATAATAAAATATGGTTGGTGCTTTTAAAATCAAAACAAAGTTTATATTAATAAAAAAAATGTTGAAAGAATAAAATCTTATCGCACTATCAGTGATGTGATAGTCGACAAGACAAGCCAGAGAACCAAACTCTCTCTATACACTTGCACAAGGAATCACTAGGGAATATTTTGAATGATGTAGAAGATCCTCTACTGACTGGACAACAACTATGTAAATGTCGTCATACTGTACAGGCTATATTGCCATGTATAGATTCATATGGCCTAAAAAAATTACCTCACACCCCAACTAAAAGTGTCAAATTTTCAAAATTTGGTAATTGATCCTTAGGTTCTTGGGCCTCCTGGACGCAATGGCGAGGTCGATTTTTGCTCAAACTACTCTAAAAAATCCGCTACCCTCCAAATCTGGCAATTGAAATCCTTCCTTCAAACCCTTGTAGATCAGTCAATATATGATGAAATTTGATTAAATGAAAGCCAAATCTAACTTTCACTAACACCCTAGATTCAATGGCAAGGTCCACAAAACCCCAACTCACACCCAACAAAGATTTCATGCCAAGATAGGTCCCTTAGATTTGGGAAGAAGTCAGCAACACTAAAGCTCTGATACCATGTAGGAGTTTATGGTGAACTCCTCAACACCCTAGGATCACCTACAAGACAAAATAACATCCACAAGAGAGATGGAAAAAATATCATATTATGATTAAGGATGCAAGAATTCTAAAATGACAACCAAACTGAATATATCAATGTACATATGAAGCCTTGTTTATATAGGCAAGGTGAGGAATATGATTAGACAAGATTGTGACAAGTGTCTTAATCCTATCACATGAGACAACTAACTGATAACAACCTAGGACACAAGCATTAATAAATGTCAACTAGATAAGATAAGTGACAACTAATGCTTAACTAGAAAGATTCCTTCCTAGAACCTAAGTGGACTTAACAATGTAAATAGGACCTAGATAGGTAAAATGCATATTTACACCAACAATAGTAAGGTAATGCAATTAGCTAGTAATATTTTTTTACATAGGTGTTGGATTGAAGATTGAAGAGGAGAAATGAAGGATTATATGTAATCTCCATTTTGAAGATAATATAGACTTGGGCCTCTCTACTTGGTAGAGGTTTTTCCCAAAATAGTTTTTGTAATGCCCCAAGCCACACATCTTGGACATTAGTCAATTGAAAAACCTTTTTTTGAAAAAACAACCACAACCACTAAGATATGACAACAACATGCCATTCTTACATAACACCATGCACACAAGTGTCATGTGAAGAATGGTGACACAAGGGAACTAACCACATGAAATATTTTTTCATTGTTACAAGAAAGTTGGCACCAGTGGAAGACTGGCCAATTGTGGGATGCAACTAGCATGATGAACCTACAAGAGGGGGAAACAACACCCAAAAAAATCAATTACTAAACAATGATCATGTTCTATCGTAACCCAACTCAAGGGAATGATGAGAGAATAATCAACCTCAAATCTACCAAATACTCTTACAACATGGTAAAAGCACAAACACGCGTCACACTTTCGACCAACTAAATAGTTTTGAGGGAACAGTTTCACCCTAAATAGTTTCGCCTGAAACTACGTGGCCTATCATGGCAAATAAAGTTTTTTCACCTGAAACAACAAAACATTTTTTTTTCCTTTGTCGATTTAAAGTCTGACTCAATTTGTATGTATATTTTTGACTGAAAAGATTTTGGTTGAAAGGATTTCGATTGAAACCCTTTCACCTGAAACTGCCTATGTGACATCCTTCTTGGCCAAAACCTCATCTTTTTTCAATTTTTTTTTTAAATTTCCACTTGAACATGATATTTCTTTAGTCAAATTGATTTTTTTCAAAAAACTAAAAATTCCCTTTTGCAGAGCTTGGAGTCAAGAATCCAAATATTATTTTTTGATATTTTGATTAGTTTTAATATGTTTCTTATTTTAAATAATGCAATTAGGTTGTTAAAATAAAAAATGAGGTTGATTATAAATTTTAAAAGATACTAAAACATATTTAAAAAATTAGAAAACATATGGTGCACTAGAGGAGAGAATCCTCTCCAAAAGGTATAATTTGTTTTTTGAAAATGATAAAAAATAATTAGACAATAGTTGATGTCAAATGAAAACTCTCAAATTTTGGTATGTTTGACTTTAAAATGTTATTACAATGAAAATATACATCAATTTATTTTTTCATGCACTAGATATTGGCATTATCTATTTGGGAAAAAACTTAAGGGAAAATAAAATTGTTTTCTATTTTTTTTTGACATCAACTCAATGCCACTTTTCTTGAAATTTTCAATAATTCAAAATCTACTCTTAAATTTATAAAAAAAAAATCAAAACAATTTTTAAAAAAATAAATAAAATAATAAACTTCATCAAGAGTTCTACATTTTATTAGTTTACATCATTTTGAAATTCAAAACATAAAGACAACTTCCATGCGATCGAAGTTGAGAATTTTTATTTGTGTTGGTTGATTCCTTTATAAAAATGTGACACATGTTTGTATTTTTACCTAGCATCAAACAACACCCCAAAAACCCACACAAATGGTGGAACAACTTTGGCTAACAACCTTCAACTAGACAACTCAACCTTCAACTTCTAAAAGGAGGAGTAGGATGAGAGTAATATTAGGAAATATGGTGTCTCAACCTTGCAGTTATAACAAGTTAATATATTGAGCACGAGGGGGTTGTAAGAGGGGGGTACCCCCTCTGCAAGGTTCAAGGGGATGACCCCCTCAATGAGGGTTTGAGGGTGGGTCATCCACAATAATGGGTCCCAAACTTGGGACATCCTATTTTTTCCCTGAAATCACATATTTTAAGAAAACTAATTATTTAAGCCTTGAGGAATTCTATCTACAAGGTTTTAATTAAAGAGAGTTATATAAGACCCCCTTAGATCAAACCCACTTGGATAGAACCCCTCTAGTCTTAAATCATACCCACAATGGAGTCTTCTTCACACCTATCAAAGTGTTGGGAAAAAAACACTTTTTCTTTACCTTTTGAGGGATTAAATAAAGTCATTTAGAAATTATGTTTTGTAAGTATGTAGCTATATTATAAGCTTTCCCAAAAGTATATTTTTGATATGTTTTCATTTTATCATGTATTCAATTTTTAATTTTTATTGAACATAAGGTTTTCAACGAACATCAAGTTCTTCGTTCTACAGAGGTGGAAAAATAATAAACCAAATTGTAAAAAAAAATCAAAAAAATCCTTTTCCCTAGGTATTGATGTCCTTGTTTCACCAAAAAAAATGAATTTTGATATATACAAAACAAGTTATGTTGGACAACATACACCTATGTCCAAATTATAATTATAGTGACTTTAAAAATTAATTAAAAAAATATGTAACAAAAAATTATGAAAAAATATCCTTGCCCTAGATATTGAAGTTAAGAATCTATATTTTAAAAATTAGAATTTTATCCTTTCTAGAAAAAAAGTTATGTTATATGACATAAATATTACTTTTTGAAAATGTTGTTTACTATTTAAAACTAGTTATTAAAGGAGATGTTGAAAGATTCTTGATTTATTTCAAGAAAATAAAAAAGTATATATATTTAGAATCTACACATAAATTTCCACAAATCACTAGTTCGCATCATCTTCAAATTCTTAATAGTTTAGTTTTTATAGGTCTCAGAAGGTGAAGGTTCAGTTAAAAATGTTGATATAAATGTTCATCTTGGCCAAAAAAGTGAGACTCATTAGTGTGGGATTATCCGGGTAGCGTCCCTGAAAGCCACATTTTATGTACATTTTATTATTGTAAATCTAAACTGTTGATCATTAGGTCTCATCTATGACGATAGATATTTTGTTGGGTTGTCTTGCCATAGAAGGAAACCCTATTATATGAGGGAATTGTATTACAATTGTGCATTGTGATGTATTTTGATAGTTTGATATTTGTTGTATTGCCTCTGGATCTTTGATTGGTGATACTCATGTGAGAAGCTTGCTCTATAAGTATATTATAATCTTCTTAATTTTTGAATAATATATTGCGCGGCTTTTGGAGTGTAGGGTTTTTCTCCCGAAAGGGTTTTCCCCACATAAATCATTGTGTTGTAGTATGCATGATATTTATGTTTATTTTTGTTTTAATTTTATGTAACTATTGTAAAGATCTATAAATTTTTGCATTATCCTCCTCTCAAGATTAGTGTAGGAATTTGTTTCGCTACTTTAGCTTCCTTATAGGTAACATTCAGGTTCAATCCAATCAACAACTTAAACACAATCTAAATATGAGAAAAAATTCACAAGAGGTTTCCTTACTAGGAGGTACAAGCCTTCCACCAACTAGAACGACAACAAGTCACTTCTAGGCAATGAAACACTTCCCAAGACAAATGGGTACCATAAAGCTTAAGATTTTTTTTTTCATGAAGTGACAACATGGGAAGACTATCAAGGCTAAGGGTAAAATCTTTTGTATGTGAAATTTTCTTGAGAAATGGTCAAAATACCAAATAGACAGTAAATGATAGAAAATAGGGCACCAAAGGACACTAGCATGTAGAGAGGATACTAACATGAGTGCACACGTCCTACATTGGCACAGGTGTCTACGTGTAGTGCTATATTCCTAATTTGGTGCTAGAGTCCCAAGGATGCGTTGTAGTCCTTCCCAATGTTGTAGTCTTGGTTCTAGTGCTAATGTCATGACCATTGAGCAAACCAAAGCCCATTTTCAGTCTCTAAGACAAGAATGACACTGAAGAACCACAAAAAAAAATCTTTCTTGTGGGGAGGATTTTTTCCCATAAGGTTTTTTCTCTATTTATTCAAGAAATATTATTGTACATGATTACTTTATCAAGCCTTGTTGTCAAGATTCATATTTTTAGTGTTTATCTTTCTCCCTAAGCATCATTTAAGGGGGTGTTAGTGTGAAAAGTGTTATTACCAACATATTTTACTAATACATAGTACCTAGTTGGTCCTATTCACACTACTCTTAAGCTCACTTAGTGAGACATCTCATTTTTTGTCTCACTACATAGGCACATGACAAATTTCCTCACAATTGTCATGTGTTCTACATGTGTCACACTTCTTGGAGGGTTAGTCAATGTATCCCTCTCACCTTCCTTCTTCCCCTTTGTCCTACATATATAGGGAGTTTATTGTATATTCTCATATATTTTCTTATGATAGTTTTTTATTATTTTGTGTGTTAGTTCATTTGTAGAAGCATGTTGGATATTGCATTCATTTAATTATTGCTCCAACACAATTCACATTGGACACATATGTGAACACTCCTAAGGAATCTCCCTATGAAATTATACATTATGATTGAAATTAAATACAATAATATCCTAAAATGCTCCTGCAATGCTCTATCAAATTTTAAGGTATGATCATCGTGATATAATTATAAAGGTAAAAAGGGATGCACGTAAACCTACTTCTAGGTTATATCATTTCATATTGGACACATGTGTAAACACTCCTAAGGAAGCTCCCCATGAGTGTCAAGATAAGATTGAGTTATACAATATGCATTAGAATATAAAAAAGAATCAAATAAAGATTTGCAAGGAAACAAAACATGGAGAAAATGAATCCCTGATCTTTTCCTCCATCACAAAAATATCAATAAGTATACCCCGATGTACTTAAAATTACACATAGAAACCATCCCAAGAGAGATGGTCATAATATTTTTGATCCCCTTTATGGTAAAATTGATTCTTACCTCCCAAAGGTAATTTTAAAGGATGAAAGAAGAAAATGTATCTCTTTTCTTCTACCACAAAAAAAAATAAGAACATGTTATTTCTCACCCTCTATATGTACCAAAGAAAGGTTGTATGCTTATGAACACGCAATGAAATTTATATTTCACAATATCATTGCTACATATAATTCTTATCCTCCACAACAAGAAAAAAAAGGAACATTTTGTTTCTCACCTCTATATGTACCAAAGAAAGGTTGCATTTTTATGAAAAAGCAAACAAATTAATATTTCACAATCTTATTCCTACATCTAAAGAGCCCTCCACTACATGGGTATCAAAGATCAATGCTAATGTGAAGCAAGATCCATCTCCTAAGTCATAAGAGCAATGGATGAAAAAATGAAAATAATATATTCCACATATGTCAAGCACTTATACAAAAGGTGTTACCTCTTATCATGATGAAGCCACTTTCTTGAGGTTGGTCTCAAAATACACAATTAGGATGAAGATGATTTAGTGGAAGACGATCCTTCCAATCTTTTTAGTTGATATTTAGAACTTTCATGATCTATATATTTATTTGTACATATATTACTTTATTTATATGGTGGGGGCATATCCTTTATGACATTTATCACATTTCTACTCTAGCAATAATACACTTACATGATTATGATAACACTAGTGATTGCATGTTCCACTAACATATTTTTTCCTTTTGATGATTACAATTTCCATGATCATCATGCTTGCATCTTATGATTTTATATAATCCAAATTTATCATGTTTACACTAACAATGTTACATATTGTGCTAACATGTTTTCTACAAATTATTATTTTTCTAACACTTATCATGATGATATCTCATACTTGTTGGTGCTTACAAGATCCTTTATCTAGTGTTCATGGATCCTTCCACTTTCTTTATACGCCTACTTGGGGGGAACTATTAGGGGCACCTTGCGTGTTATCTAGTTATGTGATTTAATGAGCATATCTTCATATCTTCTTATGTTATCACATGGTGACATCCTTACATTGCTATATGATTATTGAATTTTTCGATGTTTACATCGTTTTTACATATCTTTTATACTCTCCTCCAAATCAATTGCATTATGTGCATGCAACTAATTAGGAATCATACAAGGTAATTAATGCTCTTTTCTTAATTATGGTTGCAGTGACTAGGTAATAATCCTATGTTATTTTCATATGGTAGAAAATTACTTTGGTTGCTCCAAGGATGTACCTATTGATGGTGTTGCCACCATGAAGTATGCTCATTTCACCCCAAGTTTGAATATTTCCTTTTCATTTTGGTCATAAGCAACACATAATTATTTTAAATGGCTATAAGATGCTACTCATTTATTTTTTCTAATTTTATCGGTTTCAAAAACAAAGCAATCATTCCATTAGAGCATGTACCGATGCAACATACATGTCCTTATCAATATCTATTTAATTTTACTTTCGTTTTTACAATTTGACACTACTTTAGCATGCATTGTGATAGTATTTCACATGCAAGTCAAAGTGGAGGAAAAATGTAATGGTTAAAATTACATTATGTGCACTTATACCCTTCATTTTGGGATCACTATGAAGTTATTGTCTCTTATGTAATTGCAAGCATAAAAGTCTTTTTTTTGTTAAAGAATGCACACAAATAAATCCTTACCCAATTCAATCTATACTAATTCCTAGAGGTTGGTTTTGATATTCAATTTATTCATTTCTCACCTTGGTTCAAATTCATGATTTGCAATATTGACCTTGGTCAATTGTATGATTTATGGAAATGAACCCAAAAATTTTGAAATTCAAATTCAAATTTAGGGTCAACCTAACCCTTCCAACTAGTCATTATGTGCCAACTTGAAGCACAAAACATTTCAATTCCACCTTTGGAATTGTATTTAAGAACTAACACAAATTCATTTGTATACATCTACGACCTATTTCCTAGAGATCATTCAAAGATTATCTAGTATCAAAATCAAAGCATCATTACTACATTATCTATATACATCAACATCTAGAGAATCCTTTTCATGATAATTATTTACTTTAGTATTTTCCAAAATCCATCAACATTTTATGGGTTTGACCAAAGGAGAATTGATCCTTACCTACCAAACTCCCCAAATGTGTTACTAAATGTTGAGCTAGTTAGCTAAAATAATCATTTACATCAAGGTAATTTGAAAGGAAAATATCATAAGTTAGTAGTGTTTAAATCCCTACACCATATTTTAGATTTATAAGAATAAGTCAAATTTGTAGTTGCACAAATCACTTTCATAGTCCTAGTAGTGGCCCAAAAGATAGATTGTTCGTTTTCAAATTCCAAGTCATTTGTACGACTAATTTCATTTGTTTGACTACTACTAATTTTGTTGTGTACTAATGAACTAACTATAGACTCTATACAATGTATTTTTCATTGATTAGATCCTAACTTAAGTAAAATTTAGTTATTTATTTAGAATCTTTAACTATTTTAGAGTATTAATCTAGGTAGTTTTTGTCTCAATATATATAGGTTGACTATTCATTGCTTTATTTATATAATAAAGCTTAGATTTTGATTTGAGGAGTGTGCTCCTTCCCTTACAATTCCAAGTTGATTCTTATTTTGAGTGTCTTTTGACACCTATAAAAATTGGTGCTCATTTTTAGACTTATGATGCTTATTATTTGTTCAATCATAGACTAATGTCAGTAGTCCTACAATTAAGACCGATGAATTTTTATTTGTTATTGTAGTAATCTTACACAAACACTAGTTTCCTACTAAGTAAAAGTATTTCTTCTACCTTTGTTGAACACATTGGATACTAATGTTCTTCAGTTATTTACTTTGATAATTAATTGAAGGGCAAGGGCCCTCTCCCATTAAATTTTGATATAAAAAATATATTACAAAATTTATTTGATAGGAGACTAGAAGACATATACACATTAAATGACAAAATGGATGATACCATTAATTGGAAATATAGACCCAAAACACTAATATCTTTTGCATGATAAAATAGATCTAACCATAATCAACTACATTCATATTGTTAATACATAGTTTGATTATAACCCTATCATAGTTAACCTCTCCTTACAAGAAGGCCTTACTAATTGACTACAAAATGGTAACCAACAGTATTTGCAAATTAGCATTGTGTTAATCTAAAAAAGGAAATATTGAATTGACAAGGGAAGCCAAAGATTTAAATAGACTATGTAATTAGAAACTTCCCAACTCTAGGCCATCAAATCTACCCTTTTGCTTGAATAGGACCATGTGATAAGCCAAAAACTTAATTTCTTTTTTTTCCTTTTCCACATTGAATTGTTATTGAAGTGGAGAAGACTTCTTGGGTTGGCTAAGATCCACCACCTCCATCATTGGGTGACATGTCTACAATCCATGACCACTGCAAGGAAGTGTTGAATGGTTGCCAATTCTTTGATTATAGCTTCAATGACCCTTAATATTTAAATTGAGACCAAACCTCAAAAATTCATAACAAATATAGGGTAGAAAAAAAATCTTAGTGGGGTTGCCTCTATTTATAGCTTCCAAAAAAAAACATTCTAAACTTCTCCCAAAGGTAAAACTGATTGAGGGCTTTAGTCAATTTAGTTAGTGTTTAAAGATCAAAAATGCAATAAGCAGAAAAATCAACACATAAGAAAATGAACACAACAAGATACCTTGGGAAAACCCTCCTACTCGAGGGAGAAAAACCCAGCAAGAAATTATTTCTCTTATAAGGATGAATCTCATACAATAAATAGTAGCATCTCTCCTTGATGCAAAGACACAAATGAATATATATCTTCTTGAAATCTGATCTGCTGCTAAGAGATGGTAATCTGCTGCTGAAGGGTGAACTTCTACTCTATAGAAATGTGAATTGAAGAGAGAGTGAATTGATAATCGAATGAATGATCTTCACCTTGTATATATACAAATTGGGGTGACCTCTTCTCTAGGTCGGCCTCTAGAGAAAATAGAAAAATATAAAATATAATTTGTGACACAAGGCTGACCTACCTTGGAGATTAATTATCTTAATTTTTTTCTTTACTTAGGAGAAAATATCTCCCTAAGCTACAAACACTAACACTCCCTCTTAGCTAGGGAGGTATTTTCCAGATATCCTTGTCATGGAGTCTCTCAACATGACACTCACAATGGCTACACCCATTTGTGGAAAGGAGTTCATCACAAAGTCTCTCAACGTGATGTCATCATGGAGTCTCTCAACATGACATCCACCATGGCTACTCGCATGTGTGGAAAGAAACACATGTACAAGTGTCCATCACGAAGTCTCTCAACATGATGTCATCGTGGAGTCTCTCAACATGACGTTTTCCATGGCTACTCCCATGTGTGGAAAAACTCAAGCAATAAGGTCCATCACTTGAAGTCTTCAACGTGGATGTCATCATGGAGTATTCTCTCAACATGACGCCTAATCTCGGCCTCGTGAGATGCATCATGGGTTGCGACCTCATATTTCTATCTCGCAGAAATATACATTACAAGGGCTTTTCACCTCTCATATTCGCCTCTGCAGAAATATACACTCATAAGGCTTTCACTCATATTTCCATCTCGTAGAAATATGTATTACACAAATCTTTTCAAGTGAGATGTGACTTCTAAAGCTCTGGGTAATTTGTATCAATCTTCTCAAACCCTCAACGGACAAAGAGCCTATCTCTTTCAAGCACCGATTGCACGAAATAGGTTCTTCTCTTCGGTGAGATGTTCCCAAGAATTTATGTGCTACCTAACTCAATCCCATGGCAGCAAGCTGCGTCTCCATTGGTATCATAAGCTGCTCACTGCGTGGTGACTTCCTCACAGGTGATGCCCTGCTCTTCCCTCTCCTTGAATTCCTTTATGCGCCTCTCATCATCCTTTTGCTCCTCAAACCATCCTGGAAGCATTTTAGAGAGATTACTAATAGTTCATAAAATCAAACTAACCCAAAGAGAAATATCCAGACCAATGCTAGAAGCATACATGATTCATTATTCCCAATTTTAGTGCATGAATTAACTACATCATTATTCAAAGGTACAAACATAAAATACTTATCTCTTTATTGATTCTAATAAATGCTAATCTCTGCACTTAATATAATTTGTTGCTCTTGCGCTCAAATCAGTCCACAACCCTCCTTCTACAGATCCATGGCTTGATCACAGGCCCACGTCCCAGTATTAACAGTAACCCAATAATACATCAACACTGGGATTTGAAGTGGCGGCTAGGTAAATTTGAAAATGGTCTTTGACCATTCAATTTTATCGATGTACTCCTTTTTCAGCTACGTCCCACATTGAATGGCTTAGTCGTTATGCCCAAATTTGTTTGTTGGCTTCCCTTTATTTGCAAGAGTATTTTATTGACTCCTTGTGACACTAGCAAATGTAAACTGGAGCCTTCAAATAATATGAATCGAGTTGAGCTCTGTTGAAAAATATGTGCACTTGCAATCATTCACGTCTCAGCCTTTAGTGACCTTGTCTTGACTCTAGCCAGTTAAACGACTTCCTTAGTAGCTTCCTTTACTCATGACAATCGTTCTCTTCAAAAATTAGCTATTTTCCTTGACACATATGACAAATCCCAACTCAACATCGATAACACTTGTTCAAATACTCTCAGGATTATCATTAACTACGTGTGAACTTAATTGAAGATTCCCACACCACTAGTCTCCATTCTTCTTGACTGAGTGAGCAATTCACAAATGCTTCTATTATTCATAAATCTGACCCAACTACTTTATCTGGGCGGCTAGCTCTTAAATGATACTTCAGTATTATTTTAGAGACTCATGTCATTCCCTTTATTAATATCGAATCCTTTGAATATTGAAATCCCGATACCAATAGCTCACGTGTCACCACACAAGAAGACAAAATTAATTCAATAACACCAACAACAGTTATTTCACAAGAAGCGGTGGTGGGAAATGTGTTTAAATTAGATCTTCAAACCTCTGAATATATCTTCCGACGACACTAAGTTGCCTGCTCATATACTTGTAAATTCTTTACATTCCTCAACCAAAGTCTTTGCCACGATTATACTTTGAACTTGCCTCGGTAATACTTTAGCTTATATTTTAATATATCGGTCTTTTGAAATTTTGTCTCTTCTCGACAATCTGCTCCGCCCAAATTGTGGATACTCATTTCTTCACCTGCTAATCCTATACTCTGTCCAGCGTATAACTGATGCCTTTAGTAAACGCTGCTAATGAATGCTTAAAAAATATGATTGGATGTTCCCCGAACCTAGTCTGCATACCATGTTAGTAAGTTTAGATCAGAAATGCAATAAGCAGAAAACTCATCACATAAGACAATGAATACAACAAGATACCTTGGGAAAACCCTCCTACTTGAGGGAGAAAAAACCCAGCAAGAAATGACCTCTCTTATATATATATGTTGGAAGTACCAAGGTTCTGAGAGGGGGGTGAATCAGAACACTATTAACTTATTTCAAAACTGATTACAATTCTTGCAATTAACAATCCATAACTGAATATATTCAAACTATGCTGGAAAAATGTAAACATTCACCATGAACATAAAGTAATGATAACTCACAAAATGAAGAGACACCAAATTTGTGCCGAGTGGGAAACCCTCCAAAACCTCACGGTTTCGTCATAGGGAGAAAAACCACTCCATAAACCTATATCCTTTATTGATTTCCAATCCTTTACAATCAGCAGCAACTACTGCTCAGAGAGTTTAATCCTTTTCAATTCTGTAAATACATCTCATATACATATACAAATGTGTATATGTCATTTATATATGTACACAAGTTTGTGATAAAACTTTCAAACTTCTCATCCTCAGATGAATACATATGTCTTTTTCACACACACACTTTTCTGAAGATTACAATAGATCTATATATAGAGATGAAATTCAACTTTGATAAGTTACACGAATCTAATTGAACCAGTTAGGGTTGTTCAAAACTTCTTTTAAACAGTTGTTTGAGAAACTAACTTCAAAACAGTTTCAGTTACGGATTTGTTTCTGTCTCAAAAATTTGATAATCATTATAAGCTTCCAAACTGAGCAAGAATATTTCGAGTTTGAGATCCTCAAGAATAGTTTTGCAAAATGCCATTTTGCAACCAAATATTATACAACTGAAACTGCCTGTCATCTTTTCTTTTCTTTTGTACAAAAATAGTGCATATAGTATTCTGGGTTTAATACCCACAAAAATTTATTCAGTCTTCAAGAGAAATGCTATAGTGACTGTTCATGCATATTGTCTTAAAAAACACTTCACTTTGAAGAGATTATTTTAAGACTCTTTCCGAAAACCATAGATAAAATGCCTCTTCAAACATTTTCAAACAAGTTTCACTTGTGCTCTGTCGTAGGATAGAACTAGTCAAATTTCTTTTTATTTTGCAATGTCAAACAGACATACCTGCACTTTTAAAGAATACCTGTGATGCCCTTTTGGTTTTGAGATTCTGCCCAATTCCCCATGCTGAATGCAATGACCAAGATTTGTGTTATGAACAATCTTTAAACCCATCAAACAATCAACAAAAGAGAGGTCAGATGCCATTAAAACTAGTAGCAATAGAATCCTCATGCACTGTATATCAACATACTAAAAACCCAAAAAGAACAAACAGACACCTTGCTGAAACTGACGAAGTATTCCATGCACCAGGAGTTAATAGAAAATAATTTTAGAACAATGAAATTGCTTTGGATTACAAACTGCCCACAACCTTAAGTCTTTTTCATTCATTTTTTAAGTCCGCCATACAAAATGGACAGATGGCGAAATTCCTTCCAACATGCAGTCCCGTCTTTAATCCCTGCGTACCAGCAAGTGTTGCGTTGTCACGTCTTTATTTTATGTTGCCGCCAAACATTCTCTTCCCTTCTAAAACTGCCTTTAATTAATCTGTGCCGTATTCACAAATTTCAATGCATATGCCGGTTGATTTTATCTTTGTTTTTGCCACGTAGTTTGCCAATTTGCTAAATGTCATCGTGGTCAACCTGAATTTAAAATGCATTTTGCCAACACAAGAGATGGTCAACAATATATCGCCATGAATAAGAGAAATCTCCCTCATAACCCCAGCCTCATACAAGGCCGAATCTCATACAATAAATAATAGCATCTCTCCTTGATGCAAAGACACAAATGAATATATATCTTCTTGAAATTTGATCTACTGCTAAGAGATGGTAATTTGCTACTGAAGGGAAAACTTTTGCTCTGTAGAAATGTGAATTGAAGAGAAAGTGAATTGATAATCAAATGAATGATCTTCACCTTGTATATATACAAATTGGGGCAACCTCTTCTCTAGGCCGGCCTCTAGAGAAAATAGAAAAATATAAAATATAATTTGTGACACAAGGTCGACCTGCCTTGAAGATTAATTATCTTAATTTTTTTTTTACTTACGAGAAAATATCTCCCTAAGCTACAAACACTAACAAATTCTTTATCTCTCATGATAGTGGGGATATTGCTTACCAATATGGCCCTAATATGTCTAAAATGCTTATCATCATATCTTCCTTCTAGAAGGAAAAAAACCTTAACTTGGCTAAAGTGATTTCTCTTATGAAGACCATTTGGTGAACCCTAGCACCTAAAACCAAAGACTCCATGTTCCCCAAATAGCAAAGCAAAGAACACACATTGACTATAGAGTTGATGGAGAGATAAAAAATTGTTTGGGAAGCGATATCTAGCAACATGCTAGGAGACAATGCCACCAACCCTGCTACTAAATGGTTGTACAACCAACCATCTAATGCCACTCTAAAAAGTCCACACTTTCAATCCCTTGCGAATCTAATAGCCTATCACCTAAAATGATGGCTTTGAACTACTTTACCCTATGATTTGATAAGTAGCCCATGAGCTTATTTCCCTCCCTATAGGAATGAGAGATGGAATATTCCTTTGGTGAATCGAGAAGCACTAAGGCTTCTTTTAATATGTTTAGGATTTTCTAGTTTAAATGTTCTATTTTCCTAAGGTATATAATTATTACAATTGAATCACATTCAATAATCACCTTATTTT
>VDFB02293404.1:0-27312 GCA_007258455.2 Sequoia sempervirens
TGGGATAATAAAATATGGTTGGTGCTTTTAAAATCAAAACAAAGTTTATATTAATAAAAAAAATGTTGAAAGAATAAAATCTTATCGCACTATCAGTGATGTGATAGTCGAAAAGACAAGCCAGAGAACCAAACTCTCTCTATACACTTGCACAAGGAATCACTAGGGAATATTTTGAATGATGTAGAAGATCCTCTACTGATTGGACAACAACTATGTAAATGCCGTCATACTGTACAGGCTATATTGCCATGTATAGATTCATATGGCCTAAAAAAATTACCTCACACCCCAACTAAAAGTGTCAAATTTTCAAAATTTGGTAATTGATCCTTAGGTTCTTGGGCCTCCTGGACGCAATGGCGAGGTCGATTTTTGCTCAAACTACTCTAAAAAATCCGCTACCCTCCAAATCTGGCAATTGAAATCCTTCCTTCAAACCCTTGTAGATCAGTCAATATATGATGAAATTTGATTAAATGAAAGCCAAATCTAACTTTCACTAACACCCTAGATTCAATGGCAAGGTCCACAAAACCCCAACTCACACCCAACAAAGATTTCATGCCAAGATAGGTCCCTTAGATTTGGGAAGAAGTCAGCAACACTAAAGCTCTGATACCATGTAGGAGTTTATGGTGAACTCCTCAACACCCTAGGATCACCTACAAGACAAAATAACATCCACAAGAGAGATGGAAAAAATATCATATTATGATTAAGGATGCAAGAATTCTAAAATGACAACCAAACTGAATATATCAATGTACATATGAAGCCTTGTTTATATAGGCAAGGTGAGGAATATGATTAGACAAGATTGTGACAAGTGTCTTAATCCTATCACATGAGACAACTAACTGATAACAACCTAGGACACAAGCATTAATAAATGTCAACTAGATAAGATAAGTGACAACTAATGCTTAACTAGAAAGATTCCTTCCTAGAACCTAAGTGGACTTAACAATGTAAATAGGACCTAGATAGGTAAAATGCATATTTACACCAACAATAGTAAGGTAATGCAATTAGCTAGTAATATTTTTTTACATAGGTGTTGGATTGAAGATTGAAGAGGAGAAATGAAGGATTATATGTAATCTCCATTTTGAAGATAATATAGACTTGGGCCTCTCTACTTGGTAGAGGTTTTTCCCAAAATAGTTTTTGTAATGCCCCAAGCCACACATCTTGGACATTAGTCAATTGAAAAACCTTTTTTTGAAAAAACAACCACAACCACTAAGATATGACAACAACATGCCATTCTTACATAACACCATGCACACAAGTGTCATGTGAAGAATGGTGACACAAGGGAACTAACCACATGAAATATTTTTTCATTGTTACAAGAAAGTTGGCACCAGTGGAAGACTGGCCAATTGTGGGATGCAACTAGCATGATGAACCTACAAGAGGGGGAAACAACACCCAAAAAAATCAATTACTAAACAATGATCATGTTCTATCGTAACCCAACTCAAGGGAATGATGAGAGAATAATCAACCTCAAATCTACCAAATACTCTTACAACATGGTAAAAGCACAAACACGCGTCACACTTTCGACCAACTAAATAGTTTTGAGTGGAACAGTTTCACCCTAAATAGTTTCGCCTGAAACTACGTGGCCTATCATGGCAAATAAAGTTTTTTCACCTGAAACAACAAAACATTTTTTTTTCCTTTGTCGATTTAAAGTCTGACTCAATTTGTATGTATATTTTTGACTGAAAAGATTTTGGTTGAAAGGATTTCGATTGAAACCCTTTCACCCGAAACTGTCTATGTGACATCCTTCTTGGCCAAAACCTCATCTTTTTTCAATTTTTTTTTTAAATTTCCACTTGAACATGATATTTCTTCAGTCAAATTGATTTTTTTCAAAAAACTAAAAATTCCCTTTTGCAGAGCTTGGAGTCAAGAATCCAAATATTATTTTTTGATATTTTGATTAGTTTTAATATGTTTCTTATTTTAAATAATGCAAGTAGGTTGTTAAAATAAAAAATGAGGTTGATTATAAATTTTAAAAGATACTAAAACATATTTAAAAAATTAGAAAACATATGGTGCACTAGAGGAGAGAATCCTCTCCAAAAGGTATAATTTGTTTTTTGAAAATGATAAAAAATAATTAGACAATAGTTGATGTCAAATGAAAACTCTCAAATTTTGGTATGTTTGACTTTAAAATGTTATTACAATGAAAATATACATCAATTTATTTTTTCATGCACTAGATATTGGCATTATCTATTTGGGAAAAAACTTAAGGGAAAATAAAATTGTTTTCTATTTTTTTTTGACATCAACTCAATGCCACTTTTCTTGAAATTTTCAATAATTCAAAATCTACTCTTAAATTTATAAAAAAAAAATCAAAACAATTTTTAAAAAAATAAATAAAATAATAAACTTCATCAAGAGTTCTACATTTTATTAGTTTACATCATTTTGAAATTCAAAACATAAAGTTGAGAATTTTTATTTGTGTTGGTTGATTCCTTTATAAAAATGTGACACATGTTTGTATTTTTACCTAGCATCAAACAACACCCCAAAAACCCACACAAATGGTGGAACAACTTTGGCTAACACCCTTCAACTAGACAACTCAACCTTCAACTTCTAAAAGGAGGAGTAGGATGAGAGTAATATTAGGAAATATGGTGTCTCAACCTTGTAGTTATAACAAGTTAATATATTGAGCACGAGGGGGTTGTAAGAGGGGGGTACCCCCTCTGCAGGGTTCAAGGGGATGACCCCCTCAATGAGGGTTTGAGGGTGGGTCATCCACAATAATGGGTCCCAAACTTGGGACATCCTATTTTTTCCCTGAAATCACATATTTTAAGAAAACTAATTATTTAAGCCTTGAGGAATTCCATCTACAAGGTTTTAATTAAAGAGAGTTATATAAGACCCCCTTAGATCAAACCCACTTGGATAGAACCCCTCTAGTCTTAAATCATACCCACAATGGAGTCTTCTTCACACCTATCAAAGTGTTGGGAAAAAAACACTTTTTCTTTACCTTTTGAGGGATTAAATAAAGTCATTTAGAAATTATGTTTTGTAAGTATGTAGCTATATTATAAGCTTTCCCAAAAGTATATTTTTGATATGTTTTCATTATATCATGTATTCAATTTTTAATTTTTATTGAACATAAGGTTTTCAACGAACATCAAGTTCTTCATTCTACAGAGGTGGAAAAATAATAAACCAAATTGTAAAAAAAAATCAAAAAAATCCTTTTCCCTAGGTATTGATGTCCTTGTTTCACCAAAAAAAATGAATTTTGATATATACAAAACAAGTTATGTTGGACAACATACACCTATGTCCAAATTATAATTATAGTGACTTTAAAAATTAATTAAAAAAATATGTAACAAAAAATTATGAAAAAATATCCTTGCCCTAGATATTGATGTTAAGAATCTATATTTTAAAAATTAGAATTTTATCCTTTCTAGAAAAAAAGTTATGTTATATGACATAAATATTACTTTTTGAAAATGTTGTTTACTATTTAAAACTAGTTATTAAAGGAGATGTTGAAAGATTCTTGATTTATTTCAAGAAAATAAAAAAGTATATATATTTAGAATCTACACATAAATTTCCACAAATCACTAGTTCGCATCATCTTCAAATTCTTAATAGTTTAGTTTTTATAGGTCTCAGAAGGTGAAGGTTCAGTTAAAAATGTTGATATAAATGTTCATCTTGGCCAAAAAAGTGAGACTCATTAGTGTGGGATTATCCGGGTAGCGTCCCTGAAAGCCACATTTTATGTACATTTTATTATTGTAAATCTAAACTGTTGATCATTAGGTCTCATCTATGACGATAGATATTTTGTTGGGTTGTCTTGCCATAGAAGGAAACCCTATTATATGAGGGAATTGTATTACAATTGTGCATTGTGATGTATTTTGATAGTTTGATATTTGTTGTATTGCCTCTGGATCTTTGATTGGTGATACTCATGTGAGAAGCTTGCTCTATAAGTATATTATAATCTTCTTAATTTTTGAATAATATATTGCGCGGCTTTTGGAGTGTAGGGTTTTTCTCCCGAAAGGGTTTTCCCCACATAAATCATTGTGTTGTAGTATGCATGATATTTATGTTTATTTTTGTTTTAATTTTATGTAACTATTGTAAAGATCTATAAATTTTTGCATTATCCTCCTCTCAAGATTAGTGTAGGAATTTGTTTCGCTACTTTAGCTTCCTTATAGGTAACATTCAGGTTCAATCCAATCAACAACTTAAACACAATCTAAATATGAGAAAAAATTCACAAGAGGTTTCCTTACTAGGAGGTACAAGCCTTCCACCAACTAGAACGACAACAAGTCACTTCTAGGCAATGAAACACTTCCCAAGACAAATGGGTACCATAAAGCTTAAGATTTTTTTTTTTCATGAAGTGACAACATGGGAAGACTATCAAGGCTAAGGGTAAAATCTTTTGTATGTGAAATTTTCTTGAGAAATGGTCAAAATACCAAATAGACAGTAAATGATAGAAAATAGGGCACCAAAGGACACTAGCATGTAGAGAGGATACTAACATGAGTGCACACGTCCTACATTGGCACAGGTGTCTACGTGTAGTGCTATATTCCTAATTTGGTGCTAGAGTCCCAAGGATGTGTTGTAGTCCTTCCCAATGTTGTAGTCTTGGTTCTAGTGCTAATGTCCTGACCATTGAGCAAACCAAAGCCCATTTTCAGTCTCTAAGACAAGAATGACACTGAAGAACCACAAAAAAAAAATCTTTCTTGTCGGGAGGATTTTTTCCCATAAGGTTTTTTCTCTATTTATTCAAGAAATATTATTGTACATGATTACTTTATCAAGCCTTGTTGTCAAGATTCATATTTTTAGTGTTTATCTTTCTCCCTAAGCATCATTTAAGGGGGTGTTAGTGTGAAAAGTGTTATTACCAACATATTTTACTAATACATAGTACCTAGTTGGTCCTATTCACACTACTCTTAAGCTCACTTAGTGAGACATCTCATTTTTTGTCTCACTACATAGGCACATGACAAATTTCCTCACAATTGTCATGTGTTCTACATGTGTCACACTTCTTGGAGGGTTAGTCAATGTATCCCTCTCACCTTCCTTCTTCCCCTTTGTCCTACATATATAGGGAGTTTATTGTATATTCTCATATATTTTCTTATGATAGTTTTTTATTATTTTGTGTGTTAGTTCATTTGTAGAAGCATGTTGGATATTGCATTCATTTAATTATTGCTCCAACACAATTCACATTGGACACATATGTGAACACTCCTAAGGAATCTCCCTATGAAATTATACATTATGATTGAAATTAAATACAATAATATCCTAAAATGCTCCTGCAATGCTCTATCAAATTTTAAGGTATGATCATCGTGATATAATTATAAAGGTAAAAAGGGATGCACGTAAACCTACTTCTAGGTTATATCATTTCATATTGGACACATGTGTAAACACTCCTAAGGAAGCTCCCCATGAGTGTCAAGATAAGATTGAGTTATACAATATGCATTAGAATATAAAAAAGAATCAAATAAAGATTTGCAAGGAAACAAAACATGGAGAAAATGAATCCCTGATCTTTTCCTCCATCACAAAAATATCAATAAGTATACCCCGATGTACTTAAAATTACACATAGAAACCATCCCAAGAGAGATGGTCATAATATTTTTGATCCCCTTTATGGTAAAATTGATTCTTACCTCCCAAAGGTAATTTTAAAGGATGAAAGAAGAAAATGTATCTCTTTTCTTCTACCACAAAAAAAAATAAGAACATGTTATTTCTCACCCTCTATATGTACCAAAGAAAGGTTGTATGCTTATGAACACGCAATGAAATTTATATTTCACAATATCATTGCTACATATAATTCTTATCCTCCACAACAAGAAAAAAAAGGAACATTTTGTTTCTCACCTCTATATGTACCAAAGAAAGGTCGCATTTTTATGAAAAAGCAAACAAATTAATATTTCACAATCTTATTCCTACATCTAAAGAGCCCTCCACTACATGGGTATCAAAGATCAATGCTAATGTGAAGCAAGATCCATCTCCTAAGTCATAAGAGCAATGGATGAAAAAATGAAAATAATATATTCCACATATGTCAAGCACTTATACAAAAGGTGTTACCTCTTATCATGATGAAGCCACTTTCTTGAGGTTGGTCTCAAAATACACAATTAGGATGAAGATGATTTAGTGGAAGACGATCCTTCCAATCTTTTTAGTTGATATTTAGAACTTTCATGATCTATATATTTATTTGTACATATATTACTTTATTTATATGGTGGGGGCATATCCTTTATGACATTTATCACATTTCTACTCTAGCAATAATACACTTACATGATTATGATAACACTAGTGATTGCATGTTCCACTAACATATTTTTTCCTTTTGATGATTACAATTTCCATGATCATCATGCTTGCATCTTATGATTTTATATAATCCAAATTTATCATGTTTACACTAACAATGTTACATATTGTGCTAACATGTTTTCTACAAATTATTATTTTTCTAACACTTATCATGATGATATCTCATACTTGTTGGTGCTTACAAGATCCTTTATCTAGTGTTCATGGATCCTTCCACTTTCTTTATACGCCTACTTGGGGGGAACTATTAGGGGCACCTTGCGTGTTATCTAGTTATGTGATTTAATGAGCATATCTTCATATCTTCTTATGTTATCACATGGTGACATCCTTACATTGCTATATGATTATTGAATTTTTCGATGTTTACATCGTTTTTACATATCTTTTATACTCTCCTCCAAATCAATTGCATTATGTGCATGCAACTAATTAGGAATCATACAAGGTAATTAATGCTCTTTTCTTAATTATGGTTGTAGTGACTAGGTAATAATCCTATGTTATTTTCATATGGTAGAAAATTACTTTGGTTGCTCCAAGGATGTACCTATTGATGGTGTTGCCACCATGAAGTATGCTCATTTCACCCCAAGTTTGAATATTTCCTTTTCATTTTGGTCATAAGCAACACATAATTATTTTAAATGGCTATAAGATGCTACTCATTTATTTTTTCTAATTTTATCGGTTTCAAAAACAAAGCAATCATTCCATTAGAGCATGTACCGATGCAACATACATGTCCTTATCAATATCTATTTAATTTTACTTTCGTTTTTACAATTTGACACTACTTTAGCATGCATTGTGATAGTATTTCACATGCAAGTCAAAGTGGAGGAAAAATGTAATGGTTAAAATTACATTATGTGCACTTATACCCTTCATTTTGGGATCACTATGAAGTTATTGTCTCTTATGTAATTGCAAGCATAAAAGTCTTTTTTTTGTTAAAGAATGCACACAAATAAATCCTTACCCAATTCAATCTATACTAATTCCTAGAGGTTGGTTTTGATATTCAATTTATTCATTTCTCACCTTGGTTCAAATTCATGATTTGCAATATTGACCTTGGTCAATTGTATGATTTATGGAAATGAACCCAAAAATTTTGAAATTCAAATTCAAATTTAGGGTCAACCTAACCCTTCCAACTAGTCATTATGTGCCAACTTGAAGCACAAAACATTTCAATTCCACCTTTGGAATTGTATTTAAGAACTAACACAAATTCATTTGTATACATCTACGACCTATTTCCTAGAGATCATTCAAAGATTATCTAGTATCAAAATCAAAGCATCATTACTACATTATCTATATACATCAACATCTAGAGAATCCTTTTCATGATAATTATTTACTTTAGTATTTTCCAAAATCCATCAACATTTTATGGGTTTGACCAAAGGAGAATTGATCCTTACCTACCAAACTCCCCAAATGTGTTACTAAATGTTGAGCTAGTTAGCTAAAATAATCATATACATCAAGGTAATTTGAAAGGAAAATATCATAAGTTAGTAGTGTTTAAATCCCTACACCATATTTTAGATTTATAAGAATAAGTCAAATTTGTAGTTGCACAAATCACTTTCATAGTCCTAGTAGTGGCCCAAAAGATAGATTGTTCGTTTTCAAATTCCAAGTCATTTGTACGACTAATTTCATTTGTTTGACTACTACTAATTTTGTTGTGTACTAATGAACTAACTATAGACTCTATACAATGTATTTTTCATTGATTAGATCCTAACTTAAGTAAAATTTAGTTATTTATTTAGAATCTTTAACTATTTTAGA
The DNA here is from genome assembly GCA_007258455.2 of Sequoia sempervirens. Taxonomy (NCBI): domain Eukaryota; kingdom Viridiplantae; phylum Streptophyta; class Pinopsida; order Cupressales; family Cupressaceae; genus Sequoia; species Sequoia sempervirens. The sequence continues at coordinate 8,269 of VDFB02293404.1, forward strand.
GTATTAATCTAGGTAGTTTTTGTCTCAATATATATAGGTTGACTATTCATTGCTTTATTTATATAATAAAGCTTAGATTTTGATTTGAGGAGTGTGCTCCTTCCCTTACAATTCCAAGTTGATTCTTATTTTGAGTGTCTTTTGACACCTATAAAAATTGGTGCTCATTTTTAGACTTATGATGCTTATTATTTGTTCAATCATAGACTAATGTCAGTAGTCCTACAATTAAGACCGATGAATTTTTATTTGTTATTGTAGTAATCTTACACAAACACTAGTTTCCTACTAAGTAAAAGTATTTCTTCTACCTTTGTTGAACACATTGGATACTAATGTTCTTCAGTTATTTACTTTGATAATTAATTGAAGGGCAAGGGCCCTCTCCCATTAAATTTTGATATAAAAAATATATTACAAAATTTATTTGATAGGAGACTAGAAGACATATACACATTAAATGACAAAATGGATGATACCATTAATTGGAAATATAGACCCAAAACACTAATATCTTTTGCATGATAAAATAGATCTAACCATAATCAACTACATTCATATTGTTAATACATAGTTTGATTATAACCCTATCATAGTTAACCTCTCCTTACAAGAAGGCCTTACTAATTGACTACAAAATGGTAACCAACAGTATTTGCAAATTAGCATTGTGTTAATCTAAAAAAGGAAATATTGAATTGACAAGGGAAGCCAAAGATTTAAATAGACTATGTAATTAGAAACTTCCCAACTCTAGGCCATCAAATCTACCCTTTTGCTTGAATAGGACCATGTGATAAGCCAAAAACTTAATTTCTTTTTTTTCCTTTTCCACATTGAATTGTTATTGAAGTGGAGAAGACTTCTTGGGTTGGCTAAGATCCACCACCTCCATCATTGGGTGACATGTCTACAATCCATGACCACTGCAAGGAAGTGTTGAATGGTTGCCAATTCTTTGATTATAGCTTCAATGACCCTTAATATTTAAATTGAGACCAAACCTCAAAAATTCATAACAAATATAGGGTAGAAAAAAAATCTTAGTGGGGTTGCCTCTATTTATAGCTTCCAAAAAAAAACATTCTAAACTTCTCCCAAAGGTAAAACTGATTGAGGGCTTTAGTCAATTTAGTTAGTGTTTAAAGATCAAAAATGCAATAAGCAGAAAAATCAACACATAAGAAAATGAACACAACAAGATACCTTGGGAAAACCCTCCTACTCGAGGGAGAAAAACCCAGCAAGAAATTATTTCTCTTATAAGGATGAATCTCATACAATAAATAGTAGCATCTCTCCTTGATGCAAAGACACAAATGAATATATATCTTCTTGAAATCTGATCTGCTGCTAAGAGATGGTAATCTGCTGCTGAAGGGTGAACTTCTACTCTATAGAAATGTGAATTGAAGAGAGAGTGAATTGATAATCGAATGAATGATCTTCACCTTGTATATATACAAATTGGGGTGACCTCTTCTCTAGGTCGGCCTCTAGAGAAAATAGAAAAATATAAAATATAATTTGTGACACAAGGCTGACCTACCTTGGAGATTAATTATCTTAATTTTTTTCTTTACTTAGGAGAAAATATCTCCCTAAGCTACAAACACTAACACTCCCTCTTAGCTAGGGAGGTATTTTCCAGATATCCTTGTCATGGAGTCTCTCAACATGACACTCACAATGGCTACACCCATTTGTGGAAAGGAGTTCATCACAAAGTCTCTCAACGTGATGTCATCATGGAGTCTCTCAACATGACATCCACCATGGCTACTCCCATGTGTGGAAAGAAACACATGTACAAGTGTCCATCACAAAGTCTCTCAACATGATGTCATCGTGGAGTCTCTCAACATGACGTTTGCCATGGCTACTCCCATGTGTGGAAAAAACACAAGTACAAGGGTCCATCATGAAGTCTCTCAACGTGATGCCATCATGGAGTCTCTCAACATGACGCTAATCTCAGTCTCAGAGATGAACAAGGGCTCAGACCTCATATTTCTCTGTCTCAGAGAAATATGCATACAAGGGCTTTCACCTCATATTTCTCTTCTCAGAGAAATATACACTACAAGGGCTTTCACTTCATATTTCTCCATCTCAGAGAAATATACATTACACAAATCTTCATGAGATGTGACTCCCTCTAAAGCTCCAAGTACTTGTATCAACCTCCTAACCTCCTTGTCCAAGGTTGCCTCTATTGGTTTGTCAGACTCCTTCTGAATGTTATTCTTCCTCTTCAAAGAAACTGATCGCAATCTGTATAGGTTTTTCCTCTTCAAGAGATGTCTCCAAATAATTTATGTGCCACCAACTTAGTCCCATGGCAGCAAGCTATGTCTCCATTGATATCATGTTAGTTCATTTCTTCAGCCTGTGTGACTTCCTCACAGGATGCCTCAAACTCTTCCTCCCTTGAATTCCTTATGCAGTCTCTCATCATCATTTTGCTCCTCGATCCATCTTGGAAGCATTTTAGAGTGATTACTAATAGTTCATAGAATCAAACTACCCCAAAGAGAAATATCCAGACCAATGCTAGAAGCATACATGATTCACTATTCCCAATGTTAGTGCATGAATTAACTACATCATTATCCAAAGGTACAAACATAAAATACTTATCTCTTTATTGATTCTGATAAATGCTAATCTTTGCACTCAATATAATTAGCTACTCTTGCGCTCATATCAGTCCACAACCCTTCTTCTACAAGTCCACGGCTTGATCACAGGCCCACGTCCCAGTATTAACAGTAACCCAGTAATACATCATCACTGGGATTTGAAGTGGGGCTAAATTTGAATATGGTCTTTGACCATTCAATTTTATCAATGCACTCCTTTTCCAGCTGCGTCCCACCTGGAATGGCTTAGTCACTATGCCCAATTTTATTTGTTGGCTTCCCTTTATTTGCAAGAGTATTTTATTGACTCCTTGTGATGCTAGCAAATGTCAAATGGAGCCTTCAAATGATATGAATCAGCTGAGCTCTGTTGAAAAATATGTGCCCTTGCAAACATTCATGTCTCAGCCTTTAGTGACCTCGTCTTGACCCTAGCCAGTTAAATGACTTCCTTAGCAGCTTCCTTTACTCGTGACTTAATCGTTCTCTTTAGAAATTAGCTATTTTCCTTGACATGTATGACAGATCCCAACTCAACATCGATAACACCTGTTCAAATACTCTCAAGATTATCATTAACCGTGTGCCAGCTTAATTGAAGGTGCTCACGTTGCTAGTCTCCATTCTTCTTGACTGAGCGAGCAATTAACAAATGCTTTTGTTATTTGTAAATCTGACCCAACTACCTTATCTGGGCGGCTAGCTCTTAAATGATACTTCCAATATTATTTTAGAGACTCATGTCTTTTTCCCTTTATTAATATCAACTCCTTCAAATATTGAAAGCCCGATACCAACAGTTCACATGTCACCACTCAAGAGGACAAAATTAATTCACTAACACCAACAACAGTTATATAACAAGAAGCGGCAGTGGGAAATGTGTTTAAATTAGATCTTTAAACCTCTGAATATGTCTTCTGACAACACTAAGTTGCCTGCTCATATACTTGTCAATTCTTTACATTCCTCAACCAAAGTCTTTGCCACGATTATACTTTGAAACTACCTTGGTAATACTTTAACTTATCTTTTAATATATCGATCTTGTGAAATTTCGTCTCTTCCCGACAATCTGCTCCGCCCAAATTGTGGATACTCATTTCTTCACCTTCTAATCCTATATTCTGCCCAGCGTATAACTGATGCCTTAGTAATCACAGTGAATAGAATGCTTAAACAAATCTGATCGAATGTTCCCCTGAATCTGGCTCTGATACTATGTTAGTGTTTAGATCAGAAATGCAATAAGCAGAAAACTCAACACATAAGACAAAGAACACAACAAGATACCTTGGGAAAACCCTCCTACTCGAGGGAGAAAAACCCAGCAAGAAATTATTTCTCTTATATATATATATATGTTGGAAGTACCAAGGTTCTGAGAGGGGGGTGAATCAGAACACTATTAACTTATTTCAAAACTGATTACAATTCTTGCAATTAACAATCCATAACTGAATATATTCAAACTATGCTGAAAAAATGTAAACATTCACCATGAACATAAAGTAATGATAACTCACAAAATGAAGAGACACCAAATTTGTGCCGAGTGGGAAACCCTCCAAAACCTCACGGTTTCGTCATAGGGAGAAAAACCACTCCATAAACCTGTATCCTTTATTGATTTCCAATCCTTTACAATCAACAGCAACTACTGCTCAGAGAGTTTAATCCTTTTCAATTCTGTAAATACATCTCATATACATATACAAATGTGTATATGTCATTTATATATGTACACAAGTTTGTGATAAAACTTTCAAACTTCTCATCCTCAGATGAATACATATGTCTTTTTCACACACACTTTTCTGAAGATTACAATAGATCTATATATAGAGATGAAATTCAACTTTGATAAGTTACACGAATCTAACTGAACCAGTTAGGGTTGTTCAAAACTTCTTTTAAACAGTTGTTTGAGAAACTAACTTCAAAACAGTTTCAGTTACGGATTTGTTTCTGTCTCAAAAATCTGATAATCATTATAAGCTTCCAAACTGAGCAAGAATATTTCGAGTTTGAGATCCTCAAGAATAGTTTTGCAAAATGCCATTTTGCAACCAAATATTATACAACTGAAACTGCCTGTCATCTTTTCTTTTGTTTTGTACAAAAATAGTGCATATAGTATTCTGGGTTTAATACCCACAAAAATTTATTCAGTCTTCAAGAGAAATGCTATAGTGACTGTTCATGCATATTGTCTTAAAAAACACTTCACTTTGAAGAGATTATTTTAAGACTCTTTCCGAAAACCATAGATAAAATGCCTCTTCAAACATTTTCAAACAAGTTTCACTTGTGCTCTGTCGTAGGATAGAACTAGTCAAATTTCTTTTTATTTTGCAATGTCAAACAGACATACCTGCACTTTTAAAGAATACCTGTGATGCCCTTTTGGTTTTGAGATTCTGCCCAATTCCTCATGCTGAATGCAATGACCAAGATTTGTGTTATGAACAATCTTTAAACCCATCAAACAATCAACAAAAGAGAGGTCAGATGCCATTAAAACTAGTAGCAATAGAATCCTCATGCACTATATATCAACATACTAAAAACCCAAAAAGAACAAACAGACACCTTGCTGAAACTGACGAAGTATTCCATGCACCAGGAGTTAATACAAAATAATTTTAGAACAATGAAATTGCTTTGGATTACAAACTGCCCACAACCTTAAGTCTTTTTCATTCATTTTTGAAGTCTGCCATACAAAATGGATAGATGGCGAAATTCCTTCCAACATGTAGTCCCGTCTTTAATCCCTGCGTACCAGCAAGTGTTGCGTTGTCACGTCTTTATTTTATGTTGCCGCCAAACATTCTCTTCCCTTCTAAAACTGCCTTTAATTAATCTGTGCCGTATTCACAAATTTCAATGCATATGCCGGTTGATTTTATCTTTGTTTTTGCCACGTAGTTTGCCAATTTGCTAAATGTCATCGTGGTCAACCTGAATTTAAAATGCATTTTGCCAACACAAGAGATGGTCAACAATATATCAGATGAATAAAAGTAGAAATTTCTTATAACTCAGGCCTCATACAAGGCCGAATCTCATACAATAAATAATAGCATCTCTCCTTGATGCAAAGACACAAATGAATATATATCTTCTTGAAATTTGATCTACTGCTAAGAGATGGTAATTTGCTACTGAAGGGAAAACTTTTGCTCTGTAGAAATGTGAATTGAAGAGAAAGTGAATTGATAATCAAATGAATGATCTTCACCTTGTATATATACAAATTGGGGCAACCTCTTCTCTAGGCCGGCCTCTAGAGAAAATAGAAAAATATAAAATATAATTTGTGACACAAGGTCGACCTGCCTTGAAGATTAATTATCTTAATTTTTTTTTTACTTACGAGAAAATATCTCCCTAAGCTACAAACACTAACAAATTCTTTATCTCTCATGATAGTGGGGATATTGCTTACCAATATGGCCCTAATATGTCTAAAATGCTTATCATCATATCTTCCTTCTAGAAGGAAAAAAACCTTAACTTGGCTAAAGTGATTTCTCTTATGAAGACCATTTGGTGAACCCTAGCACCTAAAACCAAAGACTCCATGTTCCCCAAATAGCAAAGCAAAGAACACACATTGACTATAGAGTTGATGGAGAGATAAAAAAATTGTTTGGGAAGCGATATCTAGCAACATGCTAGGAGACAATGCCACCAACCCTGCTACTAAATGGTTGTACAACCAACCATCTAATGCCACTCTAAAAAGTCCACACTTTCAATCCCTTGCGAATCTAATAGCCTATCACCTAAAATGATGGCTTTGAACTACTTTACCCTATGATTTGATAAGTAGCCCATGAGCTTATTTCCCTCCCTATAGGAATGAGAGATGGAATATTCCTTTGGTGAATCGAGAAGCACTAAGGCTTCTTTTAATATGTTTAGGATTTTCTAGTTTAAATGTTCTATTTTCCTAAGGTATATAATTATTACAATTGAATCACATTCAATAATCACCTTATTTTGTGGACATGTTTTTGAGTAGCTACAAACCTAGTAGTAATGTTTTCACCTCTTCCTTGTTACTAGTCCCTGAGGAGGGTTTATTTGGGGCAGATTCTATCAATTTACCATTAATCTTGAGTGATGCAACTAGCTCTTGAAGGACCAAGATTTCCTCGAGACGTGCCATCATAATTTATCTTCCATGTTCTTGTCAAAAGAGGAACCCATTTGACCATTTATCTATCTGTAGAAAATTGGAGTCAATAAAGGCATCCCATGAAAGGGGGTTCATTTTGTTATTTTCTTATTCATATAATAAAATTTGTCATATATTATTAAACCTTCATAAGAAATGTAAAATTTTATATTTTCTTGAATTCAAGCAAAATTCTTGTTGATATTCTACAAACCATTAGATTACATATACATACTAGATAATAGCCATATATTAGAAAGCATCCCTCTTTATACTTTTGTTGTACATCTTTTTTAATAAAATATTTTATATTTTGCAAGATAAGCTTGATTTTTATATTTATTTTTAAATAGATTTTATTGCACTAAAGGACAATATTGATTCTTCTTTAAAAACCTTCAAACAATAGATATAATTAATTGTAAGTTAATTTTTAAAAGCAAAGAAATTAAAGCTCTTGCAAAATGTGGGATCACACCAATTTAACACAAAGAATAACACAAAAATGTCAGAATAAAGAGGCAATAACATTAGGTTACTCAATTCCTTTTTAGGTTGTCATTAAACTTATTATGCAATATGACATAATTAAATTTTGTCATATAATATTTTATATCAAAATAAAGCCCTATAAAGAGGAAAAAATTTCAATTGCAACTTTATGAATGTTTTGTAAGTGTGTAACTTCATGATGTTTGGGCCTTGCGCCTATGCAATCTTGTTAAAAATCTCCTTAAAAAAAATTCATGTCCTCCATTTTTTATGTTGCAAATTTATTCTAGAGTGGAATCTAAGGCCTTGCTCGCAAATTTACCATCTAGAGGCTTGGAAGAGAAAACTCCAATGACTTCAAGGTCACCAAGTTTTGTGTTTTTAGGTTTACTACTTCTTGGTTTTAGAATCAAGTCATTTTTTTGTTGTGTTTAATAATAAATCTTTCTATCACCTTGTTGTGCAATAAATCTTGAGTGGGGGTGTTGCAACTAATCAAGTAATTTTTATTGTTGTTAACTTGTTTTCGTTGTTCCCTATAGATGGATCTATGTTTCTAGAGTCATGTTTTCTTGCACTCTAAAAAATTATAAAAGCATGCTTTGGTTTTGAGTGCAGATGTCAACTTATCCACAATTCATACTATGAGGGTCACTATAATGTCCAAGGATATCCATCATGCTAGTTCATGATGAAAAGGTTTATGGCCAACCCTTTTATTAAGAACAATATCTTAATTTTGAAATGAATTAAGATTTTTTAGTATGTATAGATTTTTTTCAATGGTGTTTTCTAGAAAGACATTGTAGAGTGCAAGGTTTAGATGCTAATGAAAATCTATAAAATTATACATAATTAAAATGACTGCTATTTGGATTTATTGTCATTTGATGACTTAACATAGTTGTGTAAGCCTAATCTATGAGAAGTCTCTCATTTGTGAAAAGATCGCCTTTTCCCTATACACAAACCAATTAAGTTTAAGTTAGAAGATATAGAGGTCCTTCTTTGACCTATTAGATTCAACAACTAGCATGAACGAATACATGTTCTTGGGTCTAAAATTAATATTATGATATGAAAATTAAACAATTGAACCTATACATAGTTTTGTCATCCTATTTTAGTCATTTTCATCTAATTTTCTCAAACACTACAATAAAATATATAATTATTATAACAAATTCATGAGTACACAACAAAGAATGGTAATTATGCTAATTAAGATAATTGACATAGTTTATTTTGCTGGCTTTAATCATGCTTTATTATGTTATAATATAGTGATTCAAACTCCATAAGTGACACCAACAGAATTTCATTTTTCTTCTATTATAAACCTAAATTAAACACATTACTTTGGGTTATATATTTTTTTATCATATGAACTTTAAGAAAAGCATTACCAAAAACACATGATACTGAAAGATCAATACCTCTGTAACATAATACTGAATGATCAACAATGAATCCCTAAACTAAGTACCAAAAGCATTTATTTATAAGTGTTTAAAAAATTAAAATATATTGCATAAAAGTTTTTAAAAAATTATACAACTTTTACCCTAAGAATAGCCTGATTGCATGAAATGCAAGATTTATTACAAAATTTTATCCACTAACACTGAACCCAACGCAGAGAATCTTCAGTTAAGACTCCTGACAAAAACAACTATCAACCTAACAATGCCCTCCTAGAAGGTAATCTAAAAACGACCTCCAAAAATTGACTTCTCAAAATATGCTAACTTCTTAAAAACACTAAAAATAAGATGGCTTAAAGAAGATTTTCTGACAGTTGACTCTAGACACTATGCTGATGAAGCTCTCTGTTCTAACAATACTCAGAAAATTCATCTGCTGATGCTTTGATGACATTATAAATCTGACTAATGCCATTGCCTCTTAGTCTCGATTGATCAATTTATCAAACACAACCCTCTAAAAAGAATACATGATGAATTCTGGTTGAAAATAGATGCCTTGCCAACGAGCAATGGAAAATCTCTGAATTTACAATGCAAAACCACTCTGAAACAGATGTTTTTAGTGAAAAGACAGGTGCTAAAGATGAAATCTGTTGCTGCTATGACTGTTACAACAGAATTTCGGCTGTTATAAGCCACTTAATTATGATGGCCCTGCCACTTAAACCATGCAAAGAAGGATGAATTCACTGCTGTTTGGATGCTGCTGATAGGAAATAATAAGGATAACACCTGGTTCTGATGCTGCTCACCAAACAGCAGCCTGCTGATGTGGAATAAATGAATATAGAAGCACAAATCCCTTCCATCATTGGCGCCACTTTCTGCTATAAATAACTGCCCCTTTCTTCTGCTAATTTCTGCTATTTAAAAGTGAGCTTTTCCATCGCCTGGTGCCCCTCTATGTTTAGCAGTCGTACTGTTGTTTGAAAAGACAAGATCTTCGTGAATGGGAGGAGGAGAGAGAGAAAGAGAGTTAGAGGGATCATGGAAGGAGAAAAAGGGAGGGAGGGAGAGAGAGAGAGAGAGAGAGAGAGCGCAGGGGACTTTGGACTCAATATAGTCCAAATTCAAACTATTTTCCAGTTTATGTAGCTTCATAGTTCAACGTCAAGTTCAACTCCTCTATTAGAAATTTAAACAGTATGCATGGATCTTCAACCTGGATTGACAGCCCCTGTTAAGTTGGCTAGCACAACCTAATATGGCCAAATTTACTTTTGTATCTCTGGTACTTCTGGCCAATTGTATGAGTTTATATCCCTGACACCTGCAAGCCACTATCATTGTAACATCTCTAGGACTGTATATACCAAATAAAAGGGCCTCATTTTATGCATTTATTTTTCCATTTAGCTTTCATTTTAGAAATTATCTTATAAAATTTAAGAATCGTACCTGTTACTCTCACTAGGTGATTGATCCCAGAAGCTATCAGCTGCAGATTTTATTGATAGCATGTTTAATCTTCGTCTCAAAATGTTGTTTCATCCTCTTTATCCCCTCCCACCAGACAGACCCCAGACACACACTTCACATATATCCCAAACTCTACCTATGTTGATTTCTAGGAGAAATATAAAATTTTCAACTCCCTTGCCTCCAGAGACTTTGTACCATTAACCTCTTCTCTGAATTCTTTGCAGTAGGCCTTAGCATTAGTTGCCACTTATCCTTAGCATTAGTTATGGGCAGGTTCTAGTAAAAATATGACCAAGGCAAGAAAGTCGTGGAGTGCACCTCTCATCTTCCAAATCAACATAGCTCCATTCCTATATTCCAAAAACTTATGTTTGTTGCTACCAATAATCACCACAAGTACACAACCCATCCTTGAAATGATGAAAACGGTTTGTGTCCCTTACAATAATCTCTCTCGTTACAATCTTTGAGATGAACTTAGTGGCACTATGACAATCACCACACACTCGAAGGTTCTTGTTGATCCGGATAACTTTTCCTGGGTGGGTTCTGATAAGTCCAAAAGCAATAGCCAGCCTTTCACTATGATTACAGAGTATCAATTCCTTTTGCTTCTCCTCGACATTTTGCAATACAAAGTTTGTTGCTGGCACATAGCCAGCCTCTTTCATCTGCCTAGTCAAGATCTGAAGCATTGCATAAATTTCTTCCCATTGAGGGTGTGTTCTGTCTGCTACTTGGAATGTATGAAGCTTGTTATCTACCACAATCCAACTGCACCCAGGCCTGGGCTTCAATCCCCTCTCTTTCATCATTGCCCTAACCTTTGCTACATCATCCCACCTGCCAGCAGTAGCATAGATATTTGACAGAAGTACAGCATGTCCAGCATTATCAGGCTCTAATTCAAAAAGATGTTTTGCAGCCCATTCTCCTAGCCTAATATTGCAATGGATCCTGCAGGCACTCATCAATGCTCCCCAAACACCAGCATTAGGCTCTATAGGCATATTTGCTATTAGATTTTTGGCCTCATCTAGATGCCCTGCACGACCCAGAAGGTCAACCATACAAGTATAATGCTCAACCCTTGGTGTCAGCTTAAAATCTTGGCTCATACAATAAAAGTGCAACCAGCCTTCAGTCACTAGTCCAGCATGGCTGCATGCAGACAAAATGGCCATAAAGGTAATGTGGTTTGGTCTTATGCCTGCCTGCTGCATTTGCTTAAAGAGCAAAACAGCTTCCTTGCCCTGCCCATTTATTCCATATCCAGCGATCATTGCTGTCCAGGCAACGACATCTCTATGAGGCATGTTATCAAACACCCGGCATGCAATCTTTGTGTTCCCACATTTTGCGTACATGTCTATGAGTGCAGTCCACACGCATATATTACACTCAATTTTATTTCTGATTATATATCCATGGATTTCCATACCCTGCTGAAGAGATGCAGAGTGAGCACATGCAAGAAGAATACTTGAGATAGTCATTGTGTCAGGCTTCACAACCCCATCTTCTTGCATGTCATTGAAAATATTTAAGGCCTCATGAGCATCACCTTTCTGCACATACCCTGCAATCAGAGAAAATTTTAGGGGATGGAAGAGTGAAGGAAGATATTCATTTCATCTAATAAGGAATTCACGTATTATGGGCTAATATTTGAGAAAAGACATGGATTTAAAAGTTAATTAAAAGAAAACATAGATTTAATATTAGTTTTAACTTTTTATCTAATGTTCCTTCAGTTGCACTAAGTGGATCCTCCTAAGTTTTGTACAAAACCAAAAGAAGCTTAAGCGGTGGCATGGGACACCATGTCGTCGACAGATCGTTAAAGAATAAAAACAAGGCTGGACATCAAGGACAGCCTTCTTGGCATCCCTCTAGAGATAGAGAGGAGAAATCCCTGATGCTCTGATGGCATGGGCAGAGGTGGAGATGCAACCATAGCAGGGTTGGCAACTTAGCTTTGGAAAAACCTCTTATCAGTATTTGCACTTGTTTTCTGCATAATGACCATTTTTGTAATTATCATCCAATAGCGGAACTTTCAGCTTCTCTTTGCTTGTTTTCAATTCAGCCCCGGGTGGTTTCCATGGTTGTGATATTTGCAGCTTGTAATTGTCTAATATGTGTCTATTGCAGCATCAAAGTTTTGTCCTACGGAGTTGCTTTGTTGCCTATCTGTTGAATTCCTATTTAGTATCTTACATTATTGGAGCTCGAGTATATCTTTAGTGAATGATGGTTGTTTTGGACTTTCAGTGGGGTGCTTCTAAAAACCTACCATACAACAGCAGCGTAATTAACCGTATAAAACTGTATTTTGATAGATGCAATGTGCCCCCTATTGATCGCCCTGATTTGACTCTGGGGATCGCCCCAAATTTCGCACTATAATATGGAATATCAGTTTTTTGTGAAATCTTATGAAGGAATGAAACGAGTATTAAAAATTGTAGGAATCAAACGAAATATCAATTCTAGTAAATTCTTTTGAAGGAATGACACGAGTACGAAAAATTGCAGGCAGTTAACGGCCGAAATTGATATGTGAAAACATTGCAGTATAAAAACTGCGAAGGCAATGTGAAAATACTGCATTTAGAAACTGTAACGCATGAATTTTTAGCTTTCTTTTCTGCTATAAAATGTGAAAAATTGCCCTGCCTGCAATCATGGTATTCCAGGAAACCGCATCCCTCTGAGGCATTTTGGCAAACAACTGGTGTGAAATATCCACCCTCCCGCATTTCCCATAAGCACCCAGCAGCGCATTGCCAACAAACAAATTCCCCTGAAACTCACTTCGAACAACATAACCATGCACTTCTCTGCATTTCCCTAGCTCAAAACAGGCTGGCAAAACACTCGCAACCGTCAACGAATTCGGCCTCAAACCTTCCCCCACCATATCCCTAAACATATCCAGCGCCTCCTTCCAACATTCATTCTGAACGTATCCTGCAATCATGGAGCTCCACGCCACAACATCTGGTTGAGAAATTTCGTTAAACACTTTGCGCGCATGCTCCATACTGCAACACTTCGAATACATATCAACAAGCGCACTGCTCACAAAGGAATACGATTCATACCCACTCCGAATTATGTTGAGATGAATTTGTCTTCCCAATTGCAGGGCATGCGAGGCCGCGCAGGCCTTGAGAAGACAGGAAAATGTATAATGATCCGGCTGTACATTAAACCCATCTCTCTGCATTCGGTAATAGAACTCAATCGCCTTATCAAACTGTTCGATTTTCACATAGCCTTTGATTAACCCATTCCACATGTATACGTTCCGATGGCCTATGTCTATGCTTTCGAAGACCTTGAGAGCTTCTGTGAGGCGGCCGCAGACGGCATACATGTTGATGATTTTGGTGGTAACAAGGTGGTCTTGTTGTAGGCCGGCAATGAGCACGCGAGCATGAAGTTGTCTGCCATATGTGAGAGACTGTGTCTCGACACAGACTTGAAGAAGAGAGGCGTACTGTGTACAAGTATGATGATTGTCTATCTTGAAAGAGGTATTGCAGAGGGAATCCTTCAATGACGCGCATTGCATTGCCGTGAAAGGAGATGGATTTTTTCGTTTTCGATATGTGACGAAGTGGGTGGTGTGAGACTGCTGTTGGAGGTGATGGGGATGTTTTGGGTATGGAAGAGGAAGTGTTAAAGTGTCTGATGCCATGACTGCAAGCATGGAGAACTCCCCCAACTTTGGTTTTTATATTTCACTTCTGATTTTTGGCTCCTTGCCACAGAGAATAGAAGATAGAATCTTCATTTTTATGTTTAACATTGTATTGGTGCAAAATGTGTAATCTTAATTTTCACATTCGTTTTGGATTTGCTTTGTTTTGGTTCGTCTTACTGTAATAGTATGCTTTTAGTTGAGAGTGGATGCTCATAAATTGAGCTTTATTATTTGTACTTTTTTCTTTTTAAAGTTTTTTTTTTTTTTCTTATGGTTTGGTGTTTGGTTTTTTGTTTTTTGTTTTGTTTTGATTTTTTTTATTTTTTATTTTTTCTTCAAAGAGGGTAAAAACTTTATTGAAATTTAGAAATTAACAGTATAAAGAGATTAGGGAACCAAAAGGCTCCCAAGAAAAAAAAGTACCAAAACAAAAACCATCATCCACGCAACAACAGACACCTCAGTCAGCCAAATCACCAGAAATGAACACCTCTAAATCTTGACAATAGTCAAGGGATAACTGCCCCCAACCCTAAACCCTCCAATTATCATCATGCTCTGAAGCCCACTTGATTATCATCATGCTCCGAAGCCCACTTGTCTAAACAATCAACCACCCTATTCCATTCTCACAGGATGTGGATAAAAGACACCGCCTCCAACATGGAGCACATTTGCAGAATCTGACGAACAACCAAAGCAAGTTGCCAATCAACATCAACCAAATTTTGCTCATTCAACATATTAATAATAATCTATGAGTCGGATTCATAGACAATCTTATGCCACCCCAAAGCACACGCATGCTCAATAGCCTTGAGAATCGTCAATCCCTCCATATAGTTGTTAGAATGCTACCCTTTTATGAATGGAAAAAAAGAAAATAACTGAGCCATAACAGTTTCTACCAACTCCACCAGTCCCAATAGGCCCCGAATTACCCCTGGAGGAACCATCAATATTGATCTTCAAGACATCCGCTAGAGGAGGCAACCATCTTCCAACCCTTTGAACCTTCTTTTTAGCCCGCCTACCTCTTCCGACACAAGCAGATTCGAGAGTCAAGCCCTAGAAGCCCAATCTATTCACAATCTCATCATTGCTCCTTTCCAAAGGATACACCACTTCACATTTAGTTTCCACCGTCTCCTAGATCATACCAACAATTCTATGCCAAACATGTTAAACCATCAGTCTATCCCCACGAAAAAATCCTATGATTCATTTCTAGCCAAATTTTCCAAAGGATGAAGGTAGGACCAATGCACCACACAATCTAGAGGAAAGAGACTTGAGTGGGAGGTCTTCCCAAACTGCTCCAAAACTCAACAAGAGAAGAAGCATGAACACAAGGATGTTTCCAGACACTCCACCAAAAATTCCAAAGCACCATAGAAAAAGAACAATGAAAAAATAAGTGGGAAGAATCTTCTTCATTGCATCCGCACAGAACACACACAGAAGGGCCCTAGAATCCTCATTTCTGAAGATTATCCCAAGTCAAACAATTGTTCCAAGCCAAAGTCCACACAAAGCAATTACACTTCGGCCATGAGAACTTGTTCCACACATTCTTCCACCATGGTACCTCCATCCCACACACTTACAAGCTAGCAACTCCTAATACCCACTAGCCATAGTGAAAGCACCCTTGGGATTCAAACACCAAGCCAAGGTATCCTTATCTCAAAGAGAGTTGCACTGTCTACCAGCCAAAATATTTTGAAGCTCAGCACAATCCTCCTCCAAACCCACAACAGGCTAATCACAAGGATCCTTCCACCTAGCCACCTCCATCTACCCACAGGGATAAGAAGTCTTAAAATCAATCACCCTTGACCATCTAGCTTTCAAAAAGCATTGGCAAAGATTCACCAAATTAGGATACTAGCGCAATATGGGGGATAAACAATCCTAATAGTCAGACCAAAAGAGAGCCTCAGCCCCTATTACATATCCAAAATAAGCCCTATTTGATCATGTTCCAAACACCACCTCCAATAAAGCTTTGCAGCCAATGCCAACCCAGTCAGAGTCGACTGCCACAACCCAAGACCCCCAAACTGCTTCAGACTGTAAACAGTATCCCACTTCACCAAGCTCCACTTAGAGGAAGACAAGTTGCTTGCTCATAAGAACTATCTAGCCAAAGAGTCCAAATCCTTAACAAACCCAACAAGAGCCACTTAGAGCATACATCTATAGTTGGGAAGAGCCTGCACCACTGATTTGAGCAACTAAACCCGCCCAACAAAAGACAGCCATCTATGAGTCTAATGATTAACTTTCGCATGAAACTTGTCAAGAATATTCTGCCAAGACTCCCTAGGAAGATTACTAGAAGAGATACGAATGCCAATATAGGTTAAAGGTAGAGAACCAATCTAGAATCTCAGTATACGAGCAATCCTTTGTTGAATGAGCCGCGGGGTATTAAAGAAGAAAATGGAAGATTTATCCTCATTAATCATTTGACCAGAAGCAGCAAGATAAGTATCCAAAGCCTTGATCAAATTAGTGGCTTCATAGACCTTAGCCGCACCCATCAAAGCAATATCATCCACAAATTGCAAGTGAGATTGGGGAGGCAATCCATTACCCCACACCCACCCCTGGATAAGACCCGAAGCCACAATGCTTTTTAGCAATCTCCCCAAACCTTTCGCAAGAAGAATGATTAAATAGGGGGAGAGAGGGTCCCCCTAACGAAGGCTCCTGGAAGCCCCAAATAAAGAAGACGGTTCACCATTTATCAATACTGAAAAGGAAGTGGAAGTAACACAACTCATCACCCACGAAATTCATTCTTCAGCAAAGCCAAAAGCAAAGAGAACTTTGCGCAAGAAAGACCATTTTACTCTATCATATAGGCCTTAGCCAAATCCAGCTTGATGAACATAGCCTTTTCTTTGGAAGTCGCCATGGAATGAATGACCTGAGTGGAGATGACCACACCATCCAAGATTTGTCTATCCACCACAAAGCCACTTTATTCCTCAGAGATAAGCTTGCTAAGCCACCACTTCAACCGCTCAACAATCAGCTTGGAAATAATTTTATACACCATATTACATAGAGATATAGGATGAAATAGACTTAATCGATCCGCACCCTTGCACTTGGGAATAAGAGCAAGAAAAGTCAAATTCAAATCCCTCAACATCTGCTTGCTCCTCTAAGATTCTTGAACCACAGCCAGCAAATCCAAATTGATAATGTCCCAAAATTCTTGAAAGAAATCAATCGGAAAGCCATCTGGACCAGGAACTTTCCCCTTCTTCATTTGAAAAATTGTAGCCTCTAATTCATCCAGGGTAATGCAACCCAAGAGGTGCTCATTCATATCCCTAGTAACCATAGAAGGAATATAGGCCAACACTTGATTTTCTTCATCCAACACATCCTAAGAATCCTCTCTAAATAAGGAAGCAAAAAACTGCAAGGCTTCACCTGAGATATCCCCTAAAGAAGATAAATGCTCACCATTTTCATTCACAAGAAAAGGAATTGAATTACCATGTCTCCTGGCTTTCACAGAGTTGAAGAAGAAGGTAGTGTTTTTGTCCCCCTCTTGTAGCCACTCGACCCGAGCCTTTTGTTTCCAATAAGTTTCCTCACGCAACTCCCATTCCTCCAAAACTTTCAACGCCCTTTCCTCCTCCCTGAGAGAGACCTCAAAAAGACCAAACTCTCTAATCTCCCTGGTGATAGCATCCAAATCAACCTGAGCAGCAACCTTAACATGGAAAATATTACCAAAACACTGTATGTTCCACCTTTTGAGCTGGTACTTCACATACTACAATTGTTTGGCAAAAGAGTACATAGCGGTGCCAAAAGTAGGTCTCCCCTTACTCCACCAGTCAACAACATGAACTTGTAGAGAAGGGTCACACAGCCACATAAGCTAAAACTTGAAAGGAGACCGAGCAACCCAAGCTAAAGAAACAGATAATTTGATAGGTCAGTGATTCAAGCCCCTCCAGTCTAGAATTTCAGAACAAGTAGACCAAGAACCACCAACCCAGAAACAAGAAACCAAGAACCTGTCTAACCTCTCAACAATCTAGTCCTCCCCCAACCTCTTATTATTCCAAGTAAACTGACCATTACTCAGCTTGATGTCAACAAGATTCAACGCAAAAATGTTATCACAGAGAAGAAAAGAAGCAAGCTCCAACCTCAAAATTCCACCCTTTTTTTCATTTAAATCAGTAATGGAATTCAAACCACCTGCAATAATCCAAGGAAAAAGAGGAGCATAACTCTGAATACACCAGATATGAGACCACAAGTACTGCTTACCAGAAAAATCAATAGGAGCATAAATATTAGAAAGAAGAATAGTTTCATTCATTTCCAAGCTTGCAGCCACCACTGAAATGGAAGACTTGCAAGACATCCACCAGAGAGGATGAATCTTCAAAGGATTCCAAAGACAAGCTACACCCCTCGCATTACCTTGGGCACCAATGCACTAGCATTGACCCCATCCCCACAATTTAGGAGCCAAACCACCCATATTTTCAACCAACAACTTAGTTTCCTATAAAAAAAGCACATCAGAAGAATGTTTTCTCACCAAATCATGAACAACTTTTTGTCAAGGGCCACTGTTCAAGCCCCTTACATTCCATGAGAGGATGATCATTTCTGAGGATTAGAGAAGTGAGAGTCAAGAGTCCTAACAGAACCTGACTCCACCAATGTTTCCCCCATCAACTTGATCTTCTCTAAGTCCTTCTTACGCCCAGTCTTGGAGGACTTCTCAACAACCCTTTTTTTATATCTTTCTGAATAATCCCCAACGAAGGAGAAGCCTTGTTTCCTTTTTTCTGAATCAAACCCTGCTTTCATCAATGGAAGCAAAATCTCCCTCCCACCCTTCTTCACAGTCGAAATGACCTTAGGCCCTACTGAAACTGTCATACTAAGGTCAGTGTCCATTTTCAAAGCACCATCATCCTATGTACTCTGAATATTCTTAGTAATATTTCCCTCCTGTACCATTTCCAAAACTCCTTGATCCATAGCCAAAAATTTTGGATTCACTTCCTGTTGACTAAGGTCATCCAAAACCTCAAATCTATTAAAAGTATCCTC
>VDFB02293405.1:0-27219 GCA_007258455.2 Sequoia sempervirens
TTAGGAGGATTTATTGTTTAAGCTCATGGTAGATGAAAATAAAGAGTTTAGATTGTTATGCACTTTTTCATCTATTTGTGTGATCTCCTCATCATCATCATCATCAAGATTCATGACGATAGACAGATGAAGGGTTATTTCCAAGGAAGGATGTATGAAAATTTGTGGCAATTGGATTGGATAATTTTGTTGTGAGGGTTGGACTGTACTATCTTCTGGCAAGTCAAGAGGAAGAGGGTGATCATCTATTGCTTCTATCAAAGGTGAAGGTTGATTTTCCTTGTTTTCTTCCATTCGTGACTGACAAACAAGGAGATGACGATGACGCCTATGCTCCCTAGAACAACGGTTTCATTTTATTTTATTTTGAAGTTGTTGAGGGGTAAGAGCAGGTTGATCCATCATAGGTTCCTTTTCTTCTGAAGGGGGAAGTGATGAGCCTATTTTTTGGTCAAATTTTGGGTAGAATCTATAGTCCATTTGTTGGTGGTGTCATGAAATTTAATAGTTAAGTGTTAATATTTGCATAATATTTCCCTCAAATCATTGGCATTGGGTTTAATCCTATCTTTGTGAAGTTTTAATGACATTGGCATATTATGTGGATTATGATCTATATTGATTTTTGTGTAAGGTTGATAAATTCTCTTTAAGGTGATTATATCTATGTGTAATTATTATGCATACCAATATTGCTATTTAGGACACAATGTGTGGATGCTAAGTTGAGAAAGGAAACCAATAGATGGTCATGTAGGGGAATCATTCAAAGGAGTCAACTGAAGGACAACAACAGTGGATTCCCCACGATAGTCAATTGTAACTACCTTGTATTTATGGCATTGAGCAATTACGGGCATTATTGTAGTGTTGAGTCCATGTTTGGGCATGCATGTTTGTCTGGATTCCCTAGAGATGTAACCGCTCTACCACTCTTTTCATCATTTTTTGTAAATGGTGTCCTCTTAGTTAGTGGGGGCTGACCACCCTATTTAGCTGGTAGTATAAATAAGGATTTGAATCTTCTTCTTGGAGGTTCTTAGTTATTTATTGTTGTTGTTACATGATATCAATGATGTATTAAGCATTCTCCACTTTTCAATACAACCATGTTGCTACTTTGTTTACATATTTTTCAATGAATGAGATGATAGTTTGAATTGAAGCATTTGAGTTTGTATTATTCTTAATGGATACTCATCCAAGGGGGACCCCTTGGTCAATAATCCATTCTTTAGAGTAATTAGTTTAATTATCACTTCATGTTTTGTACTTATTTCAAAATTTGCCATCGACTATTCCTGCAGCCACTAGAATTCTATTTTGTGTTTGTTCCCTCAGCCAAAGTAGATAGAGTAGTTTCTTGTCTGTTCATCCAGATCTTTATTCGTGTTATGAATTTCAACTTAGCATATTTATTAATTAATGATTAGTAGATCACTTTATTTCTTTCGAAGTAGTTTACTTTCTAGTATTACGTTTCTCTTAGTTATAGTGTAGACATGGCTACTTTGAGTTCCTAGTGCACATACAATGCTAACCCATTTCAAGTTTATGTCCCTGGGTTGACAAGTTAAATGTACCTTCCTGGTGATTGAGATAGCTATTCAAGTTAGATTCCCAATCTTTGAATGATGAATATAAAGGCCTATTTATTGAATCATTGTAGGAGCCCCACATTTTTGGCATCATTGTCAGAGATGGTGTCAAGCTAGGAAGTTCTTTGGAGTCATTGATAGTTTCTCTGCTATAGCATTTCTCTTGAGTTGTTCTTAGAATACCCCTTGCTTAGATAAGTAACAATCTACTATTCTTTTTCTCATTCTTTGTGTGATTTAGCTGATGTTGAGTTGATGCCACATGCATAGAAGAAGAAGAACCATTCCCTTTATTGACACATATCCTGATTTGACTAGTTCTAAAGCCTTCGCTAGATTGATAACCCCTTTTTCCCTAGGAATCCATTAAGAAGACATGGGTGATACCTGTCAGCTCTAAAAAATGCAGGTTGAATGCCTCAAGGGATTTCCAATCTCTTGATATGCTTTAGGGCAACATACAAGGTCGAAAGAATTCACCCTTCTACTCTTTAGGTGCTGCAAACTTGGGCGGGTATACCTCTCTTGAACAATGCAGGCTTAACTTGTGATTATCTTCTTAAAAGCAATTTGTTCACAATGGCAATGAGAGGTGAACAAATAAAATCCAACTTGAAAACAGTAACAATATTCTGATCTAAATCCTAAAATGAATTCTTGACTAATAGATGTAAAGAAAACTAAATAAGTTCAAATAATGAAGTGCAGAGACCAGAGCTTGGTTGGGTATGTGGAGTCAAATGAGATCAAGATGAGCAACACTTCTCTGAAAAAAAAATCAAATTATCTGGCATATATTATGTTTACAACTTGTATAAACATGCAAGAATGTGATTACTAAGCTCTACTTGAATAATCCAATCGAATCTCTCTTATTACTATGATTAACTAAAAGGATTTAGTCTTTACTTGAAAGAACCAATCAATCAATCACACAAGTACAACAAATGTGCACTGATAAATTGAATACAAACTTGTCATATCAACTTAAACAATCAGAAAGAATCCATCTTGGAGACAACTTAGCAATTCTTTTATTAAATTCAACAGATAACTGATACCAGACATGTGCAACAACATCAATTGACATTCATAAATAACTCCATTTTAGAACATGCATCACAGCCTCTGATTTGATAAATTTACTGCTCTGTATCCATACAATTTTCCTAATATATCAAATAACTCATAAACTGGTCTAAAATCCCCCCCTTTTACAATTGCAAAAATGCGTATTTATACACAAGCATTTGAAGAAAATATCATATTGAGATCACATGTCGGCCCAGCACAAAATTCGGGCTCAAAGAATGTTGGCCTGTAATGGTCATCCAAGCAGAAACATGTCGGCCCAACATTTTGAAATTCTATTTTTTACCAGTGACAGTTGGCGAGACACAACAGATAGTCATGCCAAAGGCAATTCACTCATTACATCCTCTGCGCATATATTTTTCTTTATTCACATTCACAAGACTGTTGACCATCGGGGAGATGTCATAGAGATTGCCAAATGTTATATCAATATGCTTTTCCTTAATGTGTTTACCAGTCATTGTGACACAAGAATATCTCTCACCGACACATTCCTTTTGTTCTATTCACAGTCGCTGTAGCTCTAAGACATTGGGAAGACCTCTCGCATACTTCACATTGTTATACCACAAGGCCCCATTTTTTTTCCCAGTCGCCAAGACAAGGCAGTTGTTACATCGACAAAGATCCTCATGTTTTCCATCGGTGACACCTTACGGCGATTGCCCCAACCTATATCAAAGCATCCCTTGTTATACATCTTCGCCAAGACCCTCAGATTTTCCTACCAACAGAGTGCCTATGTGTATTATCGGCAAGACAAAGCAATGTGAGTGGGACCTCTTATAGAATGCAACATGTTTTACTGAAGCGTCCTGAGCATATACCTGTTCACCAAGAGAAAATAGAACCTTCGCTGAAAGCTATCATAGTCTAAGTACCGAAAGTCATTTTGAAGAAAGTGTTTGCATCATTAGTGAGACAAATGAAACTTGCCAAGACCTCCCGCCATAGATCATAACATATGCCGAAGGGATCCCAAAGTGCACCCGTTGCTGAGACATTTTAAATTCGGCAAGACGTTAGCCCGACCATCTGACTCATGCCAACGAACTGTTCCATATGCACAAGTTAAGGAGACATATAGAACTCGGTGAGACAACACCCCGATAGCCACAACATATGCCGATAGAAGATCCCACTATCACCACAACCACAAAAATGTCTCGCCAATAGCCCGAAGGAGAAAACCAGTCGTTGTGACAATATAGAAGTCCTGCCGAACGCCACCTACATACAAACTTCCCTGTCGTTGTATTAAAATGGAGTGCTTTGATAGGCAGCACAAACTCATACAAAGCGGAAAATACGGAATTGATTAGAGCGAGGAATGAACTACCGACACAGGACCAAAATAGAGAAAATCACGATTATGGATGAACTTCCGGAGAGAAAAGGAAAACATAAATGAAATATGCATACTATAGGACCAAATCGAAATTATGAATGGAAATCATATGTAAAACGCCGTTTTAAATTCCCGAAATGAAGATTAAGATCAAGGGATGAGTAGTATTAAGATCATTGCAAGGATCAGGAATGTGGGTGAGCATACCAAACAGAATCGAACCCATTTGGGCATGGAAATGGAATTGAGACCTAGCGTGGAAATGATATAGAAATTAGGAATAGAAATGCAAAGAGCCACAAGCTTCTTAAGCATGGAAATTTTAAAGAGGATACACAAGAGTTGTCCATGCAATAGCAACCCTTAATCCTCTGTGTTGCTCAAGAGAAGAAAAGCTTCAAGAATTTCCCATGAATAGGCAATTCCTGATCTTCACCAGCCATTTTCTGTAGATAATATGAGTCTTCACCCTTCTTTCCAACAACAACAAAAGGTCGATAAAAACTTCAGGAGAGTTACCATGGCGCCCTTTCTCTTGAAATTGCTTGCATTCAACACTCAAGCACACCAAGTCATTCTCTTCAAATTTTCTATTTTTTACCTTCTTGTCAAATAGATGCTTCATGCTAACTTTATGTTTTGACTTTGGGCCTCTCTCCTTACTTCATCTAGTTCAGCAAGCTGCTCCATTCTATCTTCCATGGGCCCAGGAACTTCCACATCTTCTAGTAAGATAAACTTGTAGACTGGAAACAAATTCTATAGAGGCATCCCCAGCCCTATGCTCCGCCGCACTAATTCAAATGGAGACTTTCGGTTGCCCTTTTCATTGACCCTATAAATTTTGTAGTTTTAACTTTGAATCCCAAGCCTTCTTGTTTATCCCAACATCCTTTTTATAATCTTCAAGAGACTCTCTTATTTGTTCGGACTCTTCTGACCATTGGCATGCAGACTGATAAAAGAATTGCATAAAAGAATAGTAATGCCATACTTATCACAAAACCTTTGAATTCCATCTAATTTGCACATCCCATTATGCAATGATTATCCCTCAACGGTGTGCAAATTTATTTGAGTAATATTTGTCCATCGGGAAATTTGTTACAACTGCTTGTAGCTTTTGCTTAGTTTAGGTTGCCTCCACCCACTTTATAAAATAATCAATGGCAACTAATATCCATTTATGTCCTCCACTTGACTTCTCTTGTATCTCTCCAATGAAATCAATTCCCCATTGATGAAAAGGGGCATCGGCCTGCAAAGGTCGAAGTGGCAAAGCACCCTGATACATCAATTTTCCAGAAAACTTTTGGCAAGCTTCACATTTTCTCACATGTGTAAAAGAATCATTAAAGACCTTTGGCCAATAATACCTAGCCCTGAGAATTTTGTGTGCAGTTGTCTTTGCTGAATAATGACCTCCACAAACTCCTTCATGCATTTCCTTCAAAACATGCTTGGCCTGTGACTCATCCAGGCATAACAATAATATGCCATCTCTATTTTTCCAAAACAGATTGCCATCCATAAAAACATATTTGGATGCCTGCAACTTCAAAGTTCTCCTCTGGCTATCACTCAATCCATCTGGGCACTTCATGTATTTAAGATAGTGCATAACATCAGTATACCAAGGAGTGTGCTCAATGCTTGCAATTGCAGCCCCTTCCTCAACATTGCAGATCTTATTTGCATCAATATTAGTTTCTGTCATTAGCCTAGCCAAGCCTTGGCCTCTTACCAGCTTAGTAATCTATATTTCCATGCCAAATTCTTGAATCTTGTTGATCCATCTACATCTTTTCCCTGTAACTTGAGATTGTATTAAAATGTCTTTGATAGCAGCATGAGGGACATAAGCAATCACCTTTGCTCAACAAGATATGATGCGGGCGCTTTGACAAAGCACCCAATGCAAAAAGCCCTGTTACTCACATTATCATACTTCAGTTTCAGGGCCCCTATAATGATTTACTAAAGAAAGATACAAGGTGTTCATAACCACCTTCATTTTTTTGTAGCATAATAGCAACAATAGTATGCATTGAGGCAAATGAAAAAATTTGAAAGGGCTTTGTAAAATCTGGAGATTTAAGAACATGAGCCTCTTTGATAGCCTTTTTGATAGACATGAAAGCATCTAAAGCTTCAATAGTCCAGTCCATTTTTTGTCCTTTCTTCAACATTTTAGATATGGGCTTAATGATCTTAGCAAAATTAGAGACAAATCTCCTAACAAAATTAATTTGTCCAAAGAATGACTGTATGGCAATTTTGGGAATAGAAATTTTATCAATAGCTTCAACTCTCTCAGGATCTATTTTAATTCCTTCTTTTGAAACAATATGACCCAAGAGTTTACCTTCTGTGACTGCAAAATGACATTTCTTTGGATTCAAACTAATACCATATTCAAGAGCTTTAATAAATACCTTTTCTAGATGTTGCACATGATCTTCAGCCTTCTTCAAATAAGCAGTCAAGTCATCTTGGTACACCACCATGATAGCATTGATTAAATCTACAAATGCCACGTCCATGGCCCTTTGGAAAGTCGCTCCAGCATTAGTGAGACCAAATGGCATTCTTATGCATACATATGTTCCCCAAGGAGTAGTGAATGCCATCTTGTATTGTAGATTCTTTGACTTTGACTTTGATTGTATCTAGAGAGAACCATCCATGTGAGGGCGGTAGCTCACCCTATCACCTTATGTAATATAGCCTCCATATTGGGTAAAGGATAATTATCTTTGAGAGATACCATATTTAAATTTCTGAAATCCACACATAATCTGATATCACCATTCTTTTTTCTCACAAGAACCAGATTTGAAACCCATGTTGAATGTTTTGATTAGTTTGAAATGAATTCCTCCATCCACGCAGGCTTTTCATCAGATTTTCACTCTCTTTCCATTTTAGGCTCCAGTATTTGGATTTTATGAGTCTTTGCTTTTGTCTAAAGGCAGATGCAACCCCGATTGGTATTTCATGTTGGAAATAAAATCGCTTCAGCACATACGCTTTGAGGATCCTCATAAGACCAGAGCCAAAGAAACCTTGAGTTGTATTTTCACAAACCCAGCTCTATCAGCATTCTTCACAATTAGCGGGAGTCCTCTTTCCAGTAGCCATACGGCACTTGGTGCTATCTCAGTCCCCAAGTTGACTTCTTCAATATCTTCTCTTCTGACTGGCGTTTGTTTCATTAGAGATCTATCATTTCCATCATACAACCTCTCCAATGCCACTAGACCCTTGGGCAGTTTATTTGTTTTGAGCTGCAATATTTCCTTTCCGAACATTGTTTGCTTCCCATCCACTTCTTCAACGAAAGCATTGAAGTCACTTTCCTGGGTCTCATACTGATCTATACAATTGAGGAATTTTAAAAGATTAGTATCATCATTGAAAACTTTCCAGTTATAGATGTTATCGAGGGAACATCGGGGCCTTGTGTGAATTCAATGCGTGATACCCGGCCAGGTGGCGGAAGTATCATGTCTTTTCGGCACCACATTTGCTAAAATATGCATTATATTCTTTGACACATCGATGCAATCAATTGAGAAGGCATCAAACGGAATTTCGGTGTGTCCCAGCCAAATAGAATTTCCTATATTGCTTTTAATCTTTTTGTGCTTTTACATAGTTTGGATTTAAATTTTAGCCAAACAGCCAACTTCCGGAATCACCAAAACAATTTTACAGCTTAATCTTGTGTTTCACGGCTATGAACAAAACTTGTCAATAAAAGCTATGCCTACTTCCACATTGTTTGTACATTCAAATGCCAGCAAAATTGAATATTTAAAAGTAGTAACTTTGGGGAAAATACAATCTCAGTGCCATTACCTTCTTGGCTGCATGCTCCATCAAAATACAACTTCCATACTTCATTGTAGCTTTGTGCCACATGCTTTTCAATTGGATCACTATTGGTTAATTCTGGTTGAGCTGGTTCAATTTTAAAACTTCCAAGATCAACATCACAAAAAGAATTAATCCGATCTTGAGGTACACAGTCAACAAGCTGATGCATTCTTGGTTCTCTATACAATTTGACATCCTATCCATCCACTAGAATAGTAGCATAAGATAAATCAAATTGGACACTTCCCCCAACTGCAGCTGTCCATTGTCTTGATAGAAGCATCCCAAACTAAGGAGTATCAATCACTGTTATATCTATATTATAAGCCACCTATGGATAAGTAGCTAGTTTGACTTCAACACCTCTCATAATGCCTACCATAGGTACGGGTTTGTTATCCATTGCATAGCACTTCCCTTCACATGTATCAACACACAAGCCCAACTGCTTCATAACACCTACTGACATAATATTTATAGCAGCACCGGAATCTATCATACAATTCCTCAGCAACTTATTATTTATAACCAATGTGGTGAAGAAAGGATCCACTTGTGGGGAGGTTGTTAAAACATCACCTAGACAGACCTCTGAATTATTTATCTTTTCCTGCCTGTTGACTTCTTTAGAATTCATATGCTTTTTATTCCCATTTGTAATCAATTGAACATTATCTCTGTATTCCTTAATTTTCATCAATTCAAGTAATGGAACAAACATTTTTACCTAGGATAACGCCTGTGCAAAGTCAAAAGAGGAGCTTTCTATCTTAACAATCTTCTTTAGTTTTGGCACTTCTCCTTTGCTTTCTTCTTTTTCTTTTTTACTAGGCTGATCAGACTTTTACATTTCCTTGTGTAATTCTGCAACTTTTTACTCTTGGACAGGCTTCTTTTCAATTTTATCATGCTGCTTGTTCTCTGGTTTTTTTACAGTTTCTTGTGTTTCGTTTTGATCTTTTACAAAAATTCCCCAAGGAACTCCATCTAGCTCATTCACTTTTCTGTTTCTCAACCAATATTTACTCCTTGCATCCTCAACTGCTACAACAATTATTTTCTCCATTTCATCTTTAGTGAGTCTCCTTACATTGCACTGAACAAGCGTTTCAAGAAGATGTGGCTCTGTGTAGTCTTCATCAGAATCATAAAAGATCTATTGTTCAACCATATGGACACTATACTTTTGATTAGAAACATCATACTCATGGCCTTCATCCTTTAAAGATGAATATCCTTCCTCAACATGGTAAAAAGTATCTGAAGTCAAGTAAATTTTTTGATCTTCTCCATTATTCTCTATCAACATTCCCTCTTCTTGCATCCTTTGAGCTACAACACAATAATCTGGAGAATGTGCTTGATTACAAACTTCACAAAAGTGATTATTACTCACCATGTAAGTTCCTTTTTTGCTCAATGGATCAGGGGTCTCTTTATTTCTTGGCCTTGCTGTTACAGGTTTCCCATCTTTCCAGTCTGTATTGTAAGGCATATCATGCAACCTTGGCCTTTCATTTCTGTTCTCATTTTTTTATGTATTCTCTTGTTTGTACTGATAATTATTTTGCTGAGGAGGCCTCGGGTTGTCTCTATTATTAGTTACACCAGTAGCTTTCCTATTATTTTCAATTGTCAATGCAATCTTTTGTGCTTCAGCCAAATCTCTTGGGGATCTACTTCTCAGCTCATACCCTATCTTAGGATCAAATGCATTTAAATAAATACTCAATGCAACATAGTCTGGAAACCTTGATCTAGGATGGAATTTAGTATGCAACTTGTTGAATTTTCTATTGAAATCATAAATTGAATCATTCCGATTTTTCTGAATCCTCACCAATTCATGAAGAGCTGCATCTGGAGCATTTTGATTCCCATATTGCTCTAATAATTTATCATGAAATGCTTGGAGAGAATTAATTGAATACATTGGCAAGCTGTTAAACCAATCCCTAGCATCTTCAATAAGTGACATCATAAACAACCTCATCTGCAAATCTTCATGTGGCATACCTATGTCTTGAATGGACATATTGAAATTCCTTAGATGTTCTTCAGCAGTGACTGCATTGCTCCCTGTAAACTTGGGAATCAAACCTCTCTAGCTACTATCCATAGGGTAAGGGCATAGATGGAACCCTACCAAATGAAACTACCTAATCATTGTTGCATATTGGTAAGGGGGAGGGATAGGTGGATATTGATATTGATGCATAGGATTATTGTATTGTGTATTATGCTGAGGGGTGTGATGCTGACCAAGAGGTGGATGCACATTTGTATGCTATGTGGGAATATGAGGCAGCTAATTTGGTTTCCTGTAGTGATTTCCTATCTGATTGTGAGGAACATTTTGTTGATTGGAGGGCCCTGCGCCATGATCACCCTGCTTGTGAGGTGAGACATACTTTGGGCCACTAGCTGTCTGATCAGTAATTTGGGCTTTTTGCAATTTAGCCTCTAGTTCCTTTATCTTCTTCTCTTTTAGTTCCAACTGTGCTTTTACTTCATCAAAAATTGAGAGCTCATGGTTTCGTTTAGGATTTTCATGATCACCCTCCATCCTCTGATTATGTTCATGCTGAATCCTGATCTATTCAGCCTCTTGTTCGGCTTCAAACTTAGCCCGCTTTGTAGCTTCAAACTCAACCTATTTCTGAGAATCGTGAAAAGGAAAAGGATTTCTTTGATCTTTGGGAGTACAAAGTTTTTCACTTGAATCATCTCTCCATGTATCATATCCATTAAATGTTTCACAATGTGCTCTTGGTGCTTTACATTTGTTTGTTATGCACATGTCCTCACTTTTTTTCTTTTCGCTTATCAACTCTGTCATCTTTATGTGTTCACTTACTGCTACCAAGAAGAGCTCTAGTATGACCTCCCCTGTGCTGAGATCTTCTTCCATTCATGATGAACAGCTGCAAAAATTTCTATCAGAGTTGCCACTCACTTTTATCAAAAATGAGAAAAATACCTGATACTTCTAGTTCCCAGTGGAGTCTATGTTAGATTTCTGACTCTATGATTAAGGCCTTAATTCTGATTGTTCCCCAGTAGATTCGCCAATTTGTTAACTCTCAAAAACATAGGCTGAATGCTTCAAGGGATTGCCAATCTCTTGATACACTTTAGGGCAACAGACAAGGTCAAAAGAATTCAACCTTCTACTCTTTAGCTGTTGCAAACCTGGGCGGGTGTACCTCTCTTGAACAATGCAGGCTTAACTTGTGATTATCTTCTAAAAGCAATTTGTTCACAGTGGCAATGAGAGGTGAAAAAATAAAATCCAACTTGAAAATAGTAACAATATTCTGATATGAATCCTAAAATGAATGCTTGACTAATAGATGTAAAGAAAATTGAATAAGTTCAAATAATGAAGTGCAGAGACTAGTGCTTTGTTGGATATGTGGAGTCAAATGAGATCAAGATGAGCAACACTTCTTTGAGAAAATTCAAATTATCTAGCATATATTATGTTTACAACTTGTATAAATATGCAAGAATGTGATTACTAAGCTCTACTTGAATACTTCAATCGAATCTCTTTGATTACTGTGATTAACTAAAAGGATTGTCTTTACTTGAAAGAACCAATCAATTGATCACACAAGTATAGCAAATGTGCACTGATAAATTGAATACAAACTTGTCATATCAACTTAAACAATCAGAAAGAATCCATCTTGGAGACAACTTAGCAATTCTTTTATTAAATTCAATAGATAACGTATACTAGACATGTGCAGCAACATCAATTGACATTCATAAATACCTCTATTTTAGAACATGCATCACAGCCTCTGATTTGATAAATTTACTGCTCTGTATCCATATAATTTGCCTACTGTATCGAATAACTCATAAACTAGTCTAAAATCCCCCCCTTTTACAATTGCAAAAATGTCTATTCATACAAAAGCATTTGAATAAAATATCATATAGAGATCACATGTTGGCCCAGCACAAAATTCGGGCTCAAAGAATGTCGGCCTGCAATGGTCATCCAAGCAGAAACACGTTAGCCTGACATTTTCAAATTCTATTTTTTAGCAGTGACAGTCGACAAGACACAACAGATAGTCATGCTGAAGGAAATTCACTCGTTACATCCTCTGCACATATATTTTGCTTTATTCGCATTCACCAAGACTGTTGACCATCAAGGAGATGTCATAGAGATTTCCAAATGTTATATTGATATGCTTTTCCTTAATGTGTTTACCAGTCATTGAGACACGAGCATATCTCTCACTAACGCATTCCTTTTGTTTTATTCACAGTCTCTGTAGCTCTAAGACATCAAGAAGACCTCTCACAGACTTCACATTGTTATACCGCAAGGCCCCATTTGTTTTCCCAGTTTCCTAGACAAGGTAGTTGTTACACTGACAAAGATCCTCATGTTTTCCATTGGCTAGACCAAAGGTCACTCGGCGAGACCTTACGGCAATCGCCCCAACCTATACCAAAACATCCCTTGTTATACATCTTCACTAAGACCCTCAGATTTTCCTGCCGATAGAGTGCCTATGTGTATTATCAGCAAGACAAAGCAATGTTGGGGGGACCTCTTATAGAATACACCATGTTTTGCTGAAGCACCCTGAGCATATACCCGTTCACCAAGAGAAAATAGAACCTTCACCGAAAGCCATCATAGTCTTACCGAAAGTCATTTTGAAGAAAGCGTTTGCATCGTCGGTGAGATAAATGAAACTCACCAAGACCTCTCGCTGCAGATCATAACATAAGCTGAAGGGATCCCAAAGTGCACCCATCGTTGAGACATTTTGAATTCGGCAAGACATTAGCCCAACCATCTGACTCATGCCGATGAACCATTCCATATGCACAAGTCGGGGAAACATATAGAACTCGGTGAGACACCACCCCGATAGCCACAACATATGCCAATAGAAGATCCCACTATCGCCACAACCATAGAAATGTCTCGCCGATAGCCCAAAGGAGAAAACCAGTCACTGTGACAAAACAAAGGTCCTGCCGAACGCCACCTGCATACAAATTTCAATCATTGTGACATTAAATGAGTCTTTTTGATAGGCAACAAAGACTCATGCAAGCGGAAAAGGCAGAATTGATTGGGGAGACAGGAATGAACCTACATCGAGAAGGACCAAAATGAGGAAAATGCAGACATGGATGAACTCAGAGGGGAAAAAGGGAAAACCATAGATGAAATATGAATACTGTAGGACCAAATTAAGAAATTTATGAATGAAATCATATGTAAAAACACCAAATTTTTACAGTTCCAACAATACCTTCTTGTTTGAGATTGACATGCTTTGTGAAAGTTATGACTATACCACTGATGCTCATAGGCTTAAGCTATTTCCTACGACTTTAAAAGAAGCTACACTAAGATGGTTTACGAGTCTAGGAAAAGACACTGTGGAGACTTGAGAGGATATGAAGACAAAGTTCATTGAAAAATAAAAGGAATATTGCAAGGGAAGTGATATGAGAGGAGGTTATGTCTTTAGAATGCAACACAAGGAAGATGAGAGCTTGGAATATTACATTTCAAGGTTTTTATTTTGCATGCAAAAATATCCACACCATACACTCAATGAAGAAAAAAAAAAGCTTATTTTCTTAAGAGTCAATGAGAGTTGCACTAATGCTTTGGACTTGATGGCAGTAGGAGATATCTCCCAAGTTCCTTGGGAGGATATCAAGAAAATATGTCAGAACTATTCTAGAGCAGCTTCAAAGGAAGGGAGAGCTTACCGAACTTCTGTGGGTAATTCATCTACTAGTGGAGTTTCAAGGATGGATATTACTACTTTGTTGGTAGACTTCAAGCAAGATAATACAAACAATCTAGCTACTTAGCTGGATACACTTCAGGCCAAAGAAAAACATGAGGAGGCAAAGGCAACGTTGACATAATATTTCCCTCATTGTAGACAAAAGAAGGACTACATATGCAAGATGGTAGCTAATAGTGACAACAATATTCCACTTGAGTTCAAACCAACTCAAACCGAGGAAGGTCAAGTCTACCTTGTTGCACAAAGAAAGTCAGGGGCTCCAAGACAAGTTATGCTACTAGATCCACTATCTATTTTTGGGCCAAATCAGATAGCCAGTTGCATGCAGCGATTTTCTCAAGCCCAACAGCCTATTGTAATGCCTCCACATCCTAATTTAGGCTCCAATGCATCCAAACCTACTGAGATACCAGCTCATCCCACACCTAATTCAAATAAAAAACTACAGCAACACCCTACATACTCTATGAATCCAAATAAATTCCCTACACATCCTATGAGTGTCAATGACATCCATTTTCATTCAGGAACCACTTTCCCAACTCTTTTGACACCCATCATCACTGAGCTACCTGTGAAAGAAAAAGATGAACCTCTGAATGATATTATTCAGCTAACTGTACTTCAAAATCGTAAGGCCACCCTAGGAGGATACCCTGTCATTCTTGGGATGCCATGGTTAGCAATAGCAAACACTTATATATTGGGTGTCGGTCAAGTGACATGACTATTTTTAATGGAAGAAATACTAAAATGCTCGTTCTTTATCCTCTTGCTCAGCAGACCCATGATAAAGAGGATTATGTATGGCCACATGTTGGTGAAGAAGTCAAGGAAGCTAACTTAGTAGCGCAACTCATGATGTTAGGAAGAAGCTCTTTCTCGCAGCTTCAAGAAAAAGATGAAGTGTCATCTAGTATAATTCAGAACCGTTATGAAGTAGAGGAAGCATCATCTTCTACTTTGGTCAAGACACTTTTTCCCAATCTTCCTGAACCCACTATTCCTATAGATATTCCTCCTGCAGCCATTCTTCTTGTAGCCACTATGTCTGTGGATAAACTTCCTGCAACAATAGACTTACTAAAGCCTCATCAGCATGCATGTGCATGGGGCTATCATGATATGAAGGGAATGGATCCTAATCTCTACACTCATAGGATCTACATCAAATAATATTATCAACTAGTAAGGCAGCCTCAACGAAGAATCAATCCTACATTGGGAGGAATTGTTAAAATAGAGTTGTAGAAATTATTAATTTTAGACAACCAGTGGGTGTCTCCATTAGTGATCATACCAAAGAAGGAAGGAAAGTGGTGATTTTGTGTTGATTACAGAAAACTTAATGCTGCCACTAAGAAAAACCATTTCCACTTACCTTTTGTAGATTAAGTTCTGGACTCAATTATAGGAAAAAGATACTTTTATTTCCTAGATGGATTCAGTGGCTACAACCAGATTCAAATTGCACCTGAGGAACAAGAGAAGATGACCTTCACTTACCCATGGGGACCGTATGCCTATTTGATACTTCCTTTTGGCCTATGCAATATACCTGCAACTTCCCAAAGAGAAATCATTAGCGTATTTCTAGACATCTCCCTTGACTGCATGGAGATCTATATGGATGAATTTAGCACCTATGGTGTTGATTTTAATGAAGCATTGGAGAATATCAGGAACGTCCTATAGAGGTGTGAAGAGGAAAAATTATCCTTGAATAGTGATGAGTACTTTGTGATGATGTAGGAAAGTGTAGTTCTTGGCCACTACATTTCTCACAAAGGAATCCAAGTCAGCCTTGCAAAAATTGAGGAAGAGTTCATGTAGCAATTCACTTGGCGTCTAGCATATGAGCTTCCTGTAGTCGAAAGTGGTGGACCTAGCATCCCACCTTTCAGCTAAATTAAGGTACCTACTTTTCATACTAAAGATTTCCACTTTAGTGAAAATCCATTTCTTCACCCACCCGCCCATTCGTCCATCTGTATCACCTTTCTCTCTCTTGCATCATTTCATTCAGCCTCACTTCACTTCACTTCACCTTCATTAATTTCTCAAATATTTCTCTAAAATTATGAAATGGTACTTTCTCTCCATGATCTTTGCAATGCATCCTTCGCATGCTCATGTATGTATGCAATAATTCTCATCTCTTAATTTCCTTTTAAGTGAATTTATTTAATCATGGTAGGTTACTATAGGTAATTACATAAAATGTCAGTACTTCTTGTCAACTCACTACTCTCTTCTCACATGTGTGGACACATGTTCAAATTTAGGTTTGGGGGGGAATAAAAAATACAAATATACTGCCCATCCATCAAATCATAATTTGGCTACATTAGAAAATTTAAATAAGATGATTAAAAAATTTGGCTCACATGTGTGAAGTGATGTTAACTGAGCCGCCAATTTTGTTTTCATTTATCACCCCTTTTTCTCACCTTAAATCCTTAATTTCCCTATCATAGTCTTGAGTTATAAGCAGTAAATGGTGAAAACATAAAAAAGGGGAAATTTAGTCAACATTAGTAGTGTAAATTTAGCAAAGAGGTGTTGGATTTCAGACAAGAGTTGTAGAGGAAAGAAATTTTGTAGAGTGACAGTGATTCCAGATAATGGGAAGTGGCTTAATTCAGAATGAGCCCTCAGTCCATGATGTTTTGTTGCAAGATGCACAATTCCTGGCATAATTTCAATGTTGGGGATGGTTTGATTATTTCATGGAGATGGATGGATTTGATGAGGGAATTGCACTCAAATTTGATCAAACATTCTATGAAGGCAAAGCCATACTAAAAGGGTTAGAAGTGGTGGAAACTAAGGAGAGAATTGTGGAAGTTTCAGGATTACCTGTCAATAGCAAGTATTACTTGCCTCTAGAGATGCTAGGCCAGCCAAAGTTGAATTTACAGTAGATGGTGACCTGCCAATTAGCATTGAAAAGTAGGGTGCAAAAAGAATGTCTCTGCCTAAACCATGGAACTAGGTGAAACTATCAACATTATAAAGTATATCACCTATGAGGGGCATTTGTCAAACCCACATTTAGTACATTTCAAGCTCTTGAGCCAAATGAGGAATAGGAGGATGAATTTGCCCAAAGTTCTATAAAGTCTTCTCTCCATCATGGCAACTGAAACATAAAAAGGTAGGGACAACTCTGTCTCCCACCATTGTTTCATAAAATTATTGGTTAAGAAATATTTGCATAGTGTATTTGAGATGTCCTGGGAAGAATTTTTAAATGTTGATCAATTTAGACATGAGTAAGTGTAACCTAGGGTTTTACCCCAACCCCATAGGGTTAGCAGAAGATTAAGCATAGCTGAAGCCACTCCTAGTGCTTCAACTTCTGGTATTAGTTCTAGTATGAATCCTTCTACAATAGCAGAAGAAGCCATAAACATTAATTCCTTTGAAATAGAGCATTCAAAAAAAGCAAGCTCATCATCTGATTATGATGATGATGTCCCCCTGAAAACCCTAACAAGAACTAGGGAAAGGAGGAAAAGGGTTGAAAAAGGAAAAGAAAAAGAAAAATCCCAAACACAACCTATGGAGAAAGAGGTGCAGAGTGCTAGGAAGAGAAAGGTTGACCCTATTCATCCTACAGCCAAAGGAAAATGTAAGAGCACCCCTAGGAAGTCAAACCTGGCTGGGCTAGCTTTTTTTATGCCTTCACAAGGAAGCCCCAGGCATGGTGAGACACCACATGGGGACACTGAAGCTTCAATGGAACAAGATCATGTTGAAGAAAAAGAAGAGGATATATTTGAGAGATTAACAAAAATAACATTGGAAGACTTTGCTAATATCTTAGAGGAGTTTGAGGATGAGCAAGGGTTCCTACAACAACAGAAAACAACAAGAGTAGGAGTTCCTATAGCCACAATAGGGAGCACAACAAGAGCCAAAGAAAAACTAGGAATAGGAATAAGAGGTCTTGTAGTAAGAAGGGGGCAAAAAAATAGTACCCCCATAGTCATAGACAACTAGACAACAAGTTTTCATGTAGATAGTACCATATGGGGAACAACCATCAACAAAAAAACTAGTACAAATTCATAACCCTCTTGATTTTAGGGTTCATGCAACAATTTTAAATTTATGGAAAGAAATAGAAAGGAGGAAGGAAGCATGGAAACATGAGAGGAAGAGACTAAAAAAGGAAATCCAAGAGAGGGATGAGGTTATTGAGGAGTAAAATGAGGAGATTGCTACTTTGAAGAAGAAAGTAGATGACATTGTGATCCTAGTGCCACAAATTTAAGAATGTAGAGCTCCTCCAAGGGTTTATGCCCTACACTTGAAAGAGAAATATCTCTCTTTCAAGTTGTCAATTTTTTTTCAGATTTAAACCCCTCCATTGAAACTCCTACTGAATTCTTCAATGCCTACAAGATTGCTTCCACTAAGATGAAAATTTTGTTATGTGAATTCTATTTGCATAATTATGTTGTCATGCAGGATCATGATTGGAACTCATTGCTATATGTTGAGTATATCCAACCGAGAGCATTTATGTCTTGGGTACAAAAAAAGATTAATTGGGGTGAGGAGAAAAATTCTTATAAGAAAATGGAATCTAACATCCCCTTAGCCATCAGGGCCGAGTCAAGCAACCCAAGGGATATTTGTAGAGAATGGCTTAGAATACTTCTTAGACCAAGAAATGTTGATAGAATCATGCCCTGGATTGAAGCTATCTACACTGAATATGAGGTCAAAGCAGTAGCAAAAGAGGAGATTGTAAGAGGATACCTGGCCCAATTATGGAATAGTTTAACAAATGAGCTAAAACAAGTCGATCCCCATTCTATTCACAATTATTCTATAGCATTGAAGCCAATTGATAGGTATATCCAAATTGGTAGAACAAAGGGGAGATTTTGGCTTCCTCTGAATTTCTAGCCACCCATTCTCATGTGGCCAATACCGAACTATAGATTCTACTAATATGATATTGCTATAGAAAGGAAAAGATGGAACAAATTTGAAAAATTGGGAGGATTTTATTAGGATCTAGACTCACGATTTGCTGAGAAAGATGTTGGCCAACTAGCAGTTGCAAACTTTAGAGCTTTGACCAAACAAAAGAACAACCCTTCCCCTACTGGAGGACCAACAAGATGTTAGGTTGGGAGGAATGATGAGCCTAGTTTTTGGTCAAATTTTGGGTAGAATATATAGTCCATTTGGTGGTGGTTTCATGAACTTTAGTAGTTAAATGTTAATATTTGCATAATATTTCCCTCAAACCATTGACATTGGGCTTAATCCTATCTCTGTGAAGTTTTAATGAAATTGGCATATTACGTGGATTATCTATATTGATTTTTGTGTATGGTTGATGAATGTTCTTTAAGGTGATTGTAGATGTGCAATTATTATGTGTATTTACATTGTTATGTAGGACACAATTTGTGGATGCTAAGTTGAGAAAGGAAACTGACATATGGTCATGCAGGGGAATCATTCAAAGGAGTCAATTGAAGGATGATGGAAGTGAATTCCTCATGACATTCAATTTTAATTTCCTTGTATTTATGGCATTGAGCAATCGAGGGCGTTACTACAACATTGAGTCCACATTTGGGCATGGATGTCTGACTAGATTCACTAAAGACATAACCACTCTACAACTCTTTTCCTCATTTTTGCTAAATGGTGTCCTCTTAGTTAGTGGGAGTTCACTGCCCTATTTAGCTGGTAGTGTAAATAAGGATTTGAATCTTCTTCTTGGAGGTTCTTAGTTCTCGATTTTTGTTGTTATATGATATCTATAGACATCTAAATTTGACCACTTCTATATGGCCAAATTCATCTCCTTAATCATCTCTTTGCTCATTTAATTCATCATCTTTGCTAGTATTAATTAAATCACTCATTTAATTAGTATTTCATGCCCACCATAAGGTTTCGAAGGTATTTAATTTAATAAATTATTTTTCCCCTCTTTCCTCTCTAAATTAAATAAATATACCACTTTATTTAATTTAGTCATATTATCTCTTCGAATTTTAAATTTATTTTTAAATTCCTCACTTTGTCTCTCATTGTCACATCCTCCAACTTTTGCAAGTTG
The DNA here is from genome assembly GCA_007258455.2 of Sequoia sempervirens. Classification (NCBI taxonomy): domain Eukaryota; kingdom Viridiplantae; phylum Streptophyta; class Pinopsida; order Cupressales; family Cupressaceae; genus Sequoia; species Sequoia sempervirens. Next base: position 19,822 of record VDFB02293405.1, read on the forward strand.
GTCTCTAATCCCTCTTAACAATCTAACCCTTTTTCTTAATCATAAGTAATTTATGATTAAGATGTGCACACCCCTAATCATCATTAGGGTCCCATCCTCCATCATTTCCCACTTGCCTTTAATCTGTCATTAATTAGTCTAATGAAGTACCTGCACAACCTTAATCACCTAATTAGGTTAGCCTAATCCCCATATCATTTATGCAATGTGTCCTAAGTCCACCTTATTAAAAAATTTATCCTTTTGAAGAAGGCACTCCATTCCTCATGTGAATTTTTAATTCACATTTAATCCCCCAATGCATTTAAAGAAATTTTAAATTGCTTATCTCATCCCCATGAAAATATTTGAGAAATTTTTAATTCCTCACATGTCCTCTCACCTACATGGGGACAGGGACCTCCTTTATGAGGAGATCTTTTCCAATCCCGAGGTACTATGTACTACCTCCATGTCATGTACTCTCATCTCCACCTCATGTACACATCGTCTCTTACAAGCCACTTCACATGCCACATGTCAAGATGTGAGGGCTTGTGAGTTCTCAACTCACCTTAGCCCTAGATCTTGATCTTGGTGGCTCCATCTCAGCCATCCATTTCCCTAGAGAATTCCAAATTCTCTATAAATACCCCCTCTTTTCTCTCATTTTGGAGAGAGATCATTCATGCTAGCCAAACTCTTGCAAAAAATTTCCTTGAGTCATGCGCCAGCCAAGTTGCATGCTTGAACTCATTTTCACTTGTTTTCCCATCCTGAAAATATAAAATGCTATAGCTCCATCCCATTTTTCCATCAAAGGAGCATACAATATCGAAGATCAAAGGGCTAGCCAAAGGGAAAACTACAACAAGGTGAAATCTTTCATTTTGCTTAGTTTAGTTAATCTTTAGGCTAATCTTGAGGTGTAGGGTGTTTTTAGTTGTTATTTGCACTCTTTGTTTGGTTTGATCTCATTTCTAACACTTACCCACCCTATCACATTTCGGTGGGACCCACAAAGCTGGTCTCTCTTGCTTTCATGTTGTTGTTTTTGACTTTTGCAAGCTCAAAGGTTATAGGGTAGAACCGATCGTCCTACGGAAGGGGACCCTGACCTACAAAGGGGAGGACTTGACCTTCAAAGAGGTGGACCCCGACCTAGAAATTGGACCTAACACGGTATGGCCGGACTTGCCCACAGGCGAGACCGACCTTGCCGAGAGCCCGGGGCTTTGCCTCCATAGACTTCGAAACAAATTTTTGCAAATTTTTTCCGCAGTGAGGCCGAGCTTTCCCTCTAGGCAGAGAAACTGACCTATGGGCAGTGGGTACCCACAGCCAGATGTCACAAGCTTTCCTCCAGGACAAGCAATTTTCCGTCAAATAGAGTGGATTTTCCCTCGGACAAAGCGAATTTCCCTGGAAGTTTTTCCCTTAATGTAAAGGAATTTCACTTTTTAGCACTCCCTTTTGATTGTTTTAGGGTTTTAACCCTAACTAGGATGTCAATTAACTTTTTGTTGTGTTTTAGTGAGCTATTTGGCATTATCAATCCCCTTAGCCATTCGGTGATCACAGGTGATGAGAAATGCGTAGCTTACCAAGTCCTTTGAGTCATCCTTTTTTATTTTTTTTAGCAGGACCTGCTTGGGGATTTCATCACCCCAAGGGATGATTCCAACCACGCGTACTAGCATGGTATATAAAGGAGGGAGAGTGAAAGTTGTACCTCAATCCAACCACGTTGTAATTGGCGGGGAGTGTCGAGGGATGGCGTGAAGGAGTTAGTGCAGGCCTTTAGTATCTCTGCGCTAAGGTTCGACTCACACTTTTAATAGGTTGGTGTTCATAGTTTGGGCCTCACGTACCAGGTGTATATCGAGGAATCCCTAGTAACCATGTTCATCTTAGATTAGAAGACTTTGTCAACCATACCCTTTCTATTAGACTTAGGTTTATGTTGTCTAAATTGTCTTCTTTACGTGAAACCAGTCATTGTCTGATTAATTTTACTCAACCATATCCTTTTCATTGATGATTGTTGTGTTTTGAGTCCTTTTCCTTAGTCATCTTGTCAAAACTCAAGTTTAAACCTAGGTCCAGTGGTGAAATTTCCCTCTGAATAGGAAAATCTAACCTCTAAATAGGTGAACTTTCCCTTGAACCAGCCTTTTCCAACCTCTTTCAGTGAAATTTGACCAACTTTATCTCCATAGGAAAACTTTCCCTCTAGATAGGCGAACTTGCCCTCTCGACAAGCGAACTTCCCCTCTAGACAGGCAAATTTTCCCTTTGGACAGGCGAATTTTCCCTCTGGACAGGTGAATTTGACCTCTGAATAGGCAAACCTAACCTTGAATTAGGCTTTTCTAGTCTCTTTCAGCCAAATTTGACCAACTTTAGCTCCATAGGTGAACTTTCCCTCTAGTCAGGAAAAATTTCCCTTTGGATAGGCGAATTTTCCCTTTGGATAGGAAAATTTTCCCTCTGGATAGTCGAATTTTCCCTCTGGATAGGTGAACTTTCCCTCTGGATAGGCGAACTGGCCCTCTAGACAAGCAAATTTGATCTCTGGACAGGAAAACTTACCCTATAGATAGGAAAACTTTCCCTTTGGACAGGAGAATTTGACCTCTAGATAGGAAAAATTTCCCTCTGGACAAGTGAGCTTGACCTCCAAGGGTGGACCTGACCCTTGACCGATTAGCTTTTTCATCCGTTTCGCCATTCGAGACCCTCATTTCACCATTTCGATCATTCGTCTCCATGTTCCGAGTAGCTGTGCACTCGTTTTGAGAATCCATTCGCCATCCTAAATGTTTATCCCCTCAGTGTGAGCAGTTCACCCTTTTAGAGTCCCTATTCACTTAGCCTTTCTCCACATCTTGGATCTCGTTTCCCCATTTCAAATCATCAGTATCCCATTGAAACCTCGTTAAAGTAGTTATCCCAATTGACCTGGGTGTTCATCTCTAATCTTCATCCATCAAAAACCAACTTAGGGTAGTCATCCATCCTAAGTTAGTCATCCTCGTCGACCCAATCAATCCACTTCTATCTAAAGTTGGATTCAGTGCCATCATCATGCATCCACCCTTTAGTCGATTAATCAACACCTAGCATTACCAAGGGTCACTCTTGAACTCAGTTTCATATTCTGATCATTATCATTCATCCTAATCAAACATCAATCCAAATCAAATCATCATATGATCTAATCTAGGTTGGTCGATCTTCTACCAATCAACCCAAGATGATCTCATAAAACAAATCCACTTTAGTCGAATCAAATCAATCCTATCGAGCCACATCCTTGTCGAATAATCTATCATCAAATGAAATCAACCCCTTCATCACCGAGGTCATCCTAGCATCCTAGTCCATCATATCATCTTGCATGCCCATTCAAACCTGATCACAAACAAGGAAAATGGATGAACAACAATCCCAACCAAACATCCCCCAAGATCCAAACAACACAGCTAATGCCTTTCAAGATCCCCATAACGATGCGAACATCCCTCGAGATCCGCATAATGGTACATCATCACAATCCAATATATTTGGTCAAAACACATCACCACCTGGGGATGAGAACATGATCAACCAACCCGAACTTACATTTGAGGAACACTTTATTAACCCTACCAATGTGCAAATGACTGACTGCTTGTTCGAAAGACATGGGGAAAAAATCTTGAACACCTCATTGAAAAAGGTGTCAAACTTCCACCAAGTGTTGACTTATCCAAATGTATTCGTTCCACATCTAGTGTACCCCAAGGTTCACAAAACACACTATGTAGTTCATATGTCCCCAATGTTCCTCCAATGGAAGGATAGCATCAACCTAATTTCGGCAACGTCGTTCTGCATCCCATTAGCAATCCCCTGCATCCCGCAATCTCAATCATAGGGGCTCCTCAAACAACTGATCCCAACAATCCTTTTTCCTTTTGCATGCTACAAAACATTCTACAACCACTGCCACTAATGCTAACAACACCACCCCTTTGAAATCCACCTCCTATCAACATTGGGGCAACACATTTACTGCATTGCCTCCTCCTTCTGGGGCCATAAACATACCCTCACCTTCATATGCATCTCCACAGCCTCCCCAATCTAACTTACCACCTTCATTATTGCCACAAGGTACATCCCAACCAAATGTTCCATTTGGTATCCAACAACCTCCTGTGCAAAAAAACCCTATGTTATCTTAGCCACCCCAATAGCAACAACGACCATATAACCCTTTGTTCTCTTCACAACAACCACCACACCAATCACAAAGCAATCTATCCCGACCTCCTGCTCAAACCATATCTTCATTCCTCGCATCCATTCTACGTCTGTGAGTTCAAACACAATACAACATCCCATCTCAACCCACGCAACATCTCACATCACATCATCAACCACCCAAGTATTATTATTACCATAACCAATAGCAGTCCCAGCAGCAACCACCTTATGTGGCCTCTCAATAGTCACAATAGTACCTTCAGTACCAGGAGGCCAATCCACAACATCACATCCAAGCTCCTCAGTAGCCTACCTCACATTTTTTATCAAACGAATCTCTACTATACCTCGCAACAACAACCCCTGTATCAACAAAATCCCTCGGCATACCAACAAGGGATGTCATCATCTCACTACCAAAATCCATACCTCAACATTTTGACACTCTCTCAGCAGGATCCTTCATTGTCCTACCATCCATATCCATCCAACCTGCCTTTGGCTCTTATGCCACCAATCAACTCGGATCTGTTAGAAATCAAAGCCGCTCTAAAATATCTTCAAGCTAGGACTGGCAAACAATCATTCAAATTTGAAGATGTATGTCCCTATCCATTTGATCCCTCCATTTGATTGATCCCCTTCCCTAAACATTTTGAAATACCAAAATTCAAAAGATACAAGGGGAACAAAGATCCTAAGGCTCACTTGCACGAGTTTTACTCCCAGTGTCAAGAAGTTAAGCACAATGACAACTATCTCTTGCACCTATTCCCATAGAGTCTGACAGGAAATACCCTAGAATGGTTCATGGGTCTAGAACAAGGGTCCATAAAATCCTTTGTGGACCCATCAGAAAAGTTTGTTTCTAACTTCTCCTTCAATTTGGAGGATACTGACACCTTAGATCTCCTCAAAGAGAAACAACATGAGGGAGAAACCTTTGCTAGCTACCCTCAAAGGTGGCATGCACTAGCAAGCCAAATTGAAACCCCTTTCAAAGAGAAGGACATGGTCACCCTTTTCATGGAAAACTCTCATCCCGACATGGCCCATAATTTCAAGTTACACTATGTCACCACTTTCACAGAGATACTAGGAAAAGGACCCATCCTTCAATGTTCCCTTCTTTCCAAAGGGCATGTCAAGATACACAATTATGACAAAGAAAGGTCATCTGGTGATAAGTCTCGCTTTTGGAACAAGAACAAAAATGTAGTGAATGATGGTGTCACTGACACTAAACCTGTTTAGGTAGCCAATACCTCCTAGCGACAACAACCATCTATACCTAATGCCATATCCATACCACAGGGGGCATCTCGTCCTCCTCAACAGTCAAACCAAAAATGTCAAGGGAACAAAAAAACACCAGTATGCTCACTTAGGACAACCCTTGAGTGTCATCTTCAATAAGTTGTTACAGATCAACTATCCGATCACCTACCCTATCACCAAGCTGCTTGACAAATCCAGACCTTAACTTGCATGGTTGAGGGAAAATGAAAATTGTGCATTCCATAAAATCAAAGGACACACTCTGAATAAGTGTCAAGGTCTCAAAAAATATGTCCAAGATCTTATCAATCAAGGAGATATCAAAGTTGACATCAGTCAAGCCCCATCGTCTAATGCTCAATTGTAGATATACCAAAATGCCTTCTCGAACCATAATCAAGGTGCAAGCACCTCTAGTAGCAATCCCCAAGACAACAACACCAATAATGTAAGCTATAAAAATGTACCCCTCAATTATGAGGGCATTATCCATTACATTGAGTAGGTAGAACCCCATGTGTCTATGATACATATTAAAGCTAAAGATCCTCAATGTGTTGTTACTACATGGCAATCCTGCATCACTGTCCTTACGACCTCCGTACCCGTCCATTCAACTCCTATAAACTCTCAGTACAACATTCTTGATCACTTAGGAAAGACCCCCACTCATATCTCCATCTTGGATTTGCTTAAGTCTTCTCCCATACATCAAGAAATTCTCAATAGAGCCTTACAGGAAACCCATGTACCTAATGACGTTGATCCCACATGATTCCAAGCCCTTGTGGGACAATAAACTTTGTCTTACCAGTTACAGTTCAACCAAAATGACATGCCAAATATTGATGTAAATCATAACCATCCATTGCACATTGAAGTCCTGGTCATCCGACATAAAATAAAAAGGTTCCTAGTAGATAATGGCTCTACCCTTAATCTATGCACTCTGAAATTCATAAAATAGGTGGGGTACACCCAATTGCATTTGAGTAACCAAATCATCACAATCAAGGCTTATGATAATGAAAAAGTAAATTTTGAAGGGATTATTATTCTTCCTATTTAGGTTGGACCAGTAGTTCAATATACTACTTGTCATGTCCTTGATCTGGACTTACCATACAATCTCCTCCTCAACTACCTATGGCTCCATGCCATGCAAGCCATCCCCTCCATGTACCATCAATGCTTAAAGTTCCTAGTTAATGGACAAGAGATCACCATTTATGCTAACCCCCAACCATTTGAATACTGTCGCGCTTTAGAAGCATCATTTCCCCATTTACATTATTGTCCTAGGGTTGTAATGGGGGCATCTCAATCATCATCTACTAATCCACCCTCAACCATGAAAACCACCCCATCTTCCATCACCAATCCTACAGTCACAAAATTCCAGATCATTTATAAGGGGTTTGGTGAATTAAAATGCATACTGCCCTTAATGTGGCAACCATGTTGTCTTCACCACATGAGTAGGGTCAACCTTCACATGCTACTCCAAAGGAGGACAAGACTATCACCTTCAGTGCAAAAAGCATCCCTACTACCACTTTCAGGTCCCCTAGTATGAAGATAGATGCACCATAAGAGGATATAAGTCAATGGGTATACCGAGAAGAACCCCAACTAGATCCTCCTCTAAAGGAATACTTTTAGGAAGCATATCCTTGGTTAGCTAAGTTTGCAGAAAAGTATAAATACCAAGGCAGGGGCCTAGGTAAAGAAGAAGAAGGGCGGTTGCAACCTATTGATACATCAAAGCTACCAAAGAACATAGGCATCGGATATGATCAAAAAAATTAGAAAAGGCCTAGCATCATCTAATACTATCCAGTGTTGTGGATGGTGGCTCATTGGAAGACATACCCAAGGAGGAATCCATCA
>VDFB02293406.1:0-27501 GCA_007258455.2 Sequoia sempervirens
GAAATTCGAATGGAGTAGTGGAGATTTAATGTACAGGCTAAACTTAGCCTCCTTCTAGAATTCGAATTCCCTATATGAGCTGAGGATTCATTCACTTCTCTTCACTAGTTGAAGAAAATCGAATTTGCTTTGAGTCCAGTGTTGCAGTGAGTTGCTAAGGCTGAAGTTCGAATCTTGTTGAAGAGGAATTTGCTGAGGGTACGAATTGAAGTCTAGTTGCTGAAGCTGAGTTTTAAAAATCTGAAGTTGCTGAGGTACGAATTTTAAAGAGTCTAGAGTTGCTGAAGAAAATCGAATTTGCTCTGAGTCACTTGGAGTTACAGAAAACATTGCTGAAAGAGGTTTTGAAAGTGAATATTGCTGAAGTTGAAGGTTGCTAAGGACTGCGAACTTGCTAAATCTGATCTGAAGTTGAAGAAGTGCGAATTTACAAGAGTTCATGTTGCTGCAGCCAGCTAAGAAATTTGATAAGTTTCACTGAAGTTGCTGAAAATATCAAGGTTGTTGAGACTTCCTAAGTGATTGATAACTCAAACCTGTTGAAGGATAAGTGAGGTTTGCGAATGAAAAATAATATTGCAACTTCTTGGAGTCGACTGGCAACCCTGCAAAACATTTTATTTATTTTTCTAAGTTAATTTGCTAATGGTTGTTTATTGTTTTGTAGGATGGCTGAAACAAGGACAACTGGCAAGGACAACAATGGTGCATCCAGGCAAGCTGTCATCAAGAAGCTGAGCAAGCCTTTCATGCCAGAGTCAAAGTTCACTTCAAAGTTGGCCAAGCTTGCTGACATGAATTTGGGCTCTTTCAACTTGGAGACCTTCAAGAACAGAATGCTGGGAATTGGTAGTCATCAACCTTCAGCCACTTCACACAACATCATTCGAAGTGGATTATATGCAGCTGCTGGTTTCCCACTAGCTATTCAGTGTTCGGAGCTGATGATGGAGTGCGCCAACTGCTATGAGAAGGATCACAGATCAATTATGTCACCGGATGGTCAAGTGCTCGCCAACCTCACTCCTGCAGCTATTGGCGAAGCTTTTGGAATCCCAACACACAGGAATATGATCTACAAATCGAGAGAACGTGTTGAGCGAATGTATGCTTCTACATTCGAGAGATGTATGGAGACGATCAATACTCGCTGGATGAGCAACCCCAAGCCCTCTCGTATGAAGCTGCCAAGGCAAATTATATCAGATGACTTGAAGCAAGAGTACTGTGATCTCATTATTATGCTGAGCAGAGTTGGAGGTTGCCCTCAAGCTTTTATTTTCAAGCCATGGATGTTCTATTACATCAACCTCGTGCTGGAAGGAAAGGAGTACATTAACTAGGCTGAAATGATCAGTGATAATTTGCACGAGCAGCTCCTGAGTTTGAGAAGAACGAAGACATTTTATATGGGCTCTTACATCATTTACATGCTGGCTCGTATGACAAAGTATAGAGGGATTTCATATAAGGAGCCTGTTGGCTGTGGCTCTCATCAATTCAAAATCCACGAGGCTTGTCCGCAGTTGCACTTGACAAACACTACTCATTATAAGCGTGTCAACGACGCTTTTACCATGCACATCATGAGAACACTTCAAGAGCGTATGCATCATAGGATCTCGAGGGAAGCTCAATAATTGATTGAAATGTATGGGTGCTGGTTTATACAGTTTCCGAAGTTTTCTTATATAAGGCTGCAAGGATTTTCTTCATACCCATATAGGCTGCCTAAGTACCCAACCAACAGAATTTTAATGTTAGAGATATCTAGGCAATTGATTGCCTACGATAAAATTCAGAAGAAAAAGAAGAAGGGAGGTGTTGACTTCCCAATTGTCATGGGCAATTCAGACGAAGTGTGTCCTTCACTTCAAGCAGCTAGAGAAGTTGAGAGTGAGCTTTAGTTCTTTCACTTTTCCTCTCACACTAGTAGATAGCATTATGATCCACATAACAATATCAGATGGGTACTGTCAAAAGAATTTAAACATAAGGCAAACATTGAGGATTATTGGGCTGGTGCATCAGACGAGGTTGAAGTCAGGAAGAGAGTGTTCTCTAGGTTGCCATTGAGTATGGTCAGGGAGTGTGAAGTCATTCCAGTACCAGATCAGGTGAGCGAGGACATAAGTGTTCTCCATCTAGATTATGAGGATGTGAGAGATACTCCACTTCCACTTCCAGAGTGGTCAGAACCAAAAATTGCTGATTTAGACACACTTTCTATTCCGGTCATGACATTTACCAGAGCATGGGTTGACAGGCATGTGAGCAGATTGAAGAGTAGGTCGATTGCATTGACTTACAATTTGATGGGAGATCACAGGTCACCCACCACCAGCAAGAAGAAACAGATTACACGAGGTCCAGAATCTCGAAGAAAGGAGCCTGTTCAGCCGGAGCCTCCACGAGTTGTAGTTGAGTCACCCACGCCATTGGAGACACGTTCTCCAAGCATACATGAGGTTTCACTTTTTGCTGATCAAAGAAATGCATTGAATCAGGTGCAAGTGGTACAAGAAGATAATCAACCACCACGGAGAGAGTTAGTTGGCCAGAGTGTCAACGCACCTACTAGAGATGATCAACAAACCGATGAGGGGAGTGCTACTGACACTCAGTTTCAGCAGGAGTTGGAGGCGGCTTTAGACGATGATGATATAGTTTCGTGGAGATACTAACCACTTGAGGCCGATGAGCCTCGCCGCACGATATCGGGGTTGAACAAGTCCTCAAGGAAGTAGTAGAAGCTACACAAGAACAACAACCCTTTGTTATTCAAAGATGTTGTACCCGATTACCTGTAGATAGGGATGAAAAGGAGCCCCATCGAAGAAATTGATCCAAAGAATTGAGATGAAGAGTTGTTAAACAGGGATCAACGCACTCCACAAAAAGAAGAGAGCACCTAAAAATTTTCAAAAATATCGATCGTGATGAGGATGGCTCTCACATCCTCTCATATGGCAAGCGTGTTGATTGTGATCGAGATGAAGCAGCACCCGAGAACTATGTGGTCACAACTTTGGAGTTAGGACGTCCCACAGGTGCATAGATTGTTGAAGAATGTGATAATTCCTATCAGGCACTCAAGGACAGATTATTTAAAAAGGAAGGAAAATATAAGAAATTGAAGAAAGAACATAAGACATTGATAGGATACGTGCAACACTTGTCTCGTCCTTGTGGGCAGGAGATTCCAGCAATAGAGCTTCCAGCTGAGTTATCTAGAGAGTCAGTTACCGGCTTGTTGGAGTTGAGAAAGATGGCACAGGAGGCAAATAAATGGGTTACAGGAGTTCGTGCCGAGACAGAAAAGTTCATGGAAGACCTTGCTCATGCTTTCCAACAAGCTTCCAGTATTACGGCACGTATGGAGGCAGTTGATCAAGCCTGGGGTGATGCTTCCATTTATCAGAGCAAAGTTATTCAGCGTCTAGAGGCATTGAGGCATGTTCCTCTGCGGATGTTGATTGATGGTGGAGTCATTCAGGAGAATGATAGATATGACTTTTCTAGATGGTACTCTTCAGTAATCACAGGACGTGGTTTCTTTAACGCAGCATAGGCAGATTCAGCTAGAGTTCGAAAGGCTATGACAAACATCATTGATGGAGTCCAGAATACCTTGGAGGCAATCTTAGCTAGACGGCTGAATCCCGATGAGGTAACTACTGATAATTTGAGGGGTAGGCTGGTGCCTTTCTTTTCAAAGGTGAGGACCTTTGTACAAGATGACTTTGAGAACACTTCTACTTTCTCTAGCTTGATTCAGAGCACGCAGGATTCCTTAGTCGCTTGGAGAAAATCTTGTGCACGGCATGAACAGTCAATCACAGTGTTAGAGTTTCAGCTTGATTGCATTCCACCTATTTCAGTCAGAGGTTCAAGCTGTCACAGGGTTCACGAGCTCTTGCAGCCGTGGAGAAGGAGAGAATGGGAATGCACTTCTCCGATGGCATCTCTTAGCGACTTAATCAGGCATTAATTGCCTTTACTATTTTGGGAGTGATTGGGAATCTTGACTCATTTATTGTACCATACTCCCATTCCCGCAGTTTTAGGGTTAATGGTGTGGCCCACCAGCCTTGATCCGATTGTAATTTGAGCCGTCCGTTGGACTAGGCTATCTATAAAAGGGGGAGTCCCCCTCATTTGTAATTCATTAGAAACTAGAGATTAGAGGAGACTTCAGAGAGTAGAAGAGAGATTGATAGTATAATTGTAGCCTAGCATAGCATAGTTTGGAGGAGAAGGAAAGTTTTCCTTTGAAAGCTTTTGTAAGAGATTGTTGTGTAAAACTTTCATAATAGAAGATCTTTTCATTGATGGTGGAATTTGTCTTTGTTATGGATAGCTAGCAAGGTTTCTTCATCCCTTTGAGTCCAAGTAGCGTAAAGTAGCTTAAAGTAGAGTAATTTTCATTTCATGCAAGTAGGCATTAGTTGTGGGTTTGTGTTGTTGATCAAATCAACTTCGTTTCATTCCATACCACTAGCAGCTTGCTGACGGCAAGTTTGCCTTGCGTGGTCAACTGGAACATTTCATAAGCTTAACTTCAGTTGCAATTCATATCTTGGTATGCGTCGTCTTGACGGTGTCTTGGTGTCGAATTGTAGCTTGAAAATTTCTTGCTATCCCCTTGAAGATTGCACAAACTTTGTGTAAGCTGTCCAGCGTGAGGTGGAGCAGAGTTCGGTTGGAGCTGTTGAGATTGATCCCACGTCCCGCCTTAGAGTAGAATCTAGAACCTTCTTACCCTTACACTCATTTACTTTCCGCTCATCTTTGGTTAGCCTTAGGAAACATACTTATTAAGCAATCATCCTCGCATTGCACAAATCCCTTCCAATCATCCATTTATCGCTAATCGCAAGTATTCTCAACAATTGTGTAAGTCCTCGCAGAAAACCAACTCAGGTATCGGGCATTTTAACCTTGGAGTTGAACGGCTAACTTCTTGGCAATCTTAGTACGGAATACTTTGATCAAGAGAGGTTCCGGCGTCTTTCGGACACCTTTGTTCATTGGATTGCGGTCACAAAAATCACATCACATCCTCAAATCAGAATCGAGAAACTTCTAATTCAAACGCCCACACACCAACATACTACCAAGGCATTATCTCACATGACTCTAGGTGATACATATTTTCTAACTATACAAATAATATACAATAGCAAAAGATTATAGTGTTATTTGTAGATCAGATATGCACAATAAGCAGAAAAATAACACAAAACAGGAGGCACAGTATTTTATCCTGGGAAAACCCTTCTACTCAAGGGAGAAAAACCCAACAAGACTTCAATAATAATAGATCAAATACAATAGTGCAGAAACAACACTTAAGAATCGAGCCTAGATAGGCAAAATACAATGAAATAACCCAACACTGAAGTAGTGCGAATTTCTGAGTAGAAATAAATCTCCTTCCTGAGCTGCGAATCTTCTTCTTGATCATAAAAGAATGAATGAATCGAATTGATTGTTGAATGAGGAGAGTCTCCCCTTTTTATACCAATCCAGGAATAAGCTTCCACTTGAGCCAACCCAACAAGTATAATTTTTGTTTATAATTAATTCTGACTTGTCTCTTGGCCGACTGGGGCAATACCTCCTGAAGCTAAACATTAACACTCCCTCTTAGCTAGGGAGGTATAGCAAAGTCTTCCTTGAGTCCCACTCAAGGGTATCATATCTTGTCATGGATTCTTTCAACATGACGTCCACAATGGCTACACCCAATTGTGGGAAGCACAACTTAGTCTCAGAGATGTGTTCAGTACAAGGGCTTTCACCTCATTTCTCTACCACAGAGAAATATACACTACAAGGGCTTTCACCTCATATTTCTCCGTCTTAGACAAATATATGCTACAACAGATTTTAATGATGCTGTGACTCCCTCTTAGTGAGGGCGACATTCTCCACCACCCCAAGCTTGTCTTGGAAGTGTACAAACTTTACCTTGGAAAGAGGCTTGGTGAGGATATTAGCCGTTGGTCATTAGTGCAAATATACTTGAGCTGGATTGCTTTCCTTAGCACCATGTCTCTGATGTAATGATACTTGATCTCCATATGCTTCGTCCTACCACGAAATACAGGATTTACTAAGAGCTTTACATAGCTCTGGTTATCACAGTGAATCAATGTCGGCTCTAACATCTGACCAAACAATCTTGCAAGGAGCTTTCAAAGCCATATTGCTTCACGGGCTGCTACACATGCTGCTACACATGCTGCAATATATTCAGCCTCTGCTGTGCTTAGAGCCATAGAGGTCTGCTTTTTGCTACACCAAGAAATCATGATAGACCCCCAAACTGAAGCAACACCTGGAGGTGCTCTTCCTATCGGCTACACTCCCAACCCAGTCAGAATCAGAATAGCCCTATAATCTCAGATCCCCACTGGAAGCATACCTCAAACCATATCCCATAGTACCACGCAAGTATCTCAGTATATGCTTTGTTGCAACCAAACGTGTTTGTCTTGGCTCACACATGAATTGGCTGAGAGCACTCACTGCAAAACAAATGTTTGGTCTGGTGTTGACCAGGTACATCAATGATCTGATCAATTGTCTATACATGGTGGGATCCACCAAATCTGAATCGGATGCTGAGTCACTCAACTTCAAATTTGTCTCCATAGGTGTAGCCATGGACTTACAGTCCATCATCCCAAGTCTTCTCAGTATATCTATAGTGTATTTCCCTTGACTTAGGAAGATCTCATTAGGCCTCTGCCATACTTCCAGTCCCAGGAAGTAATGCATAAGGCCAAGGTCCATCTCAAACTCGGATGCTAACTCTTTCTTACATCGGACAATGAGCTTCTCTGCTCTAGTGAGAAATAAATCATAAACGTAAGGACCAAGATCAAGGCCTCACCATCAACTATCTTGAAATAAAGGTTGGAATCTGAATCATTCGTGGTGAAACCTAAACTCATCAAGTAATACCATGCACGAGGTGCTTGTTTAAGACCGTACAAAGCCTTCTTCAATCTGCACACATGAGACTCCTTCCCATGAATTACAAAACTGTTTGGCTGCTCGATATACATTTCTTCCTCAATCACACCATTTAGAAATGCAGTCTTTACATCCATTTGATGTAACTTCCAGCCCTTGGCGGAGGCAATAGCAATAATCGTCCTGATGGAAGTGTATCGAGCAACAGGAGCAAATGTCTCCTCATAATCTATTCCCTCCTTTTGAGAGAGTCCTCTTGCCACAAATCTCGCCTTGTGTTTCTCAATGTTGCCATCGGCGGCATGCTTGATTTTGGAGAGCCATTTGGAAGTCACTACTGAATTCCCTTCAGGTCTCGGAACAACATTCCATACATCATTTTTAATGATGGATTGATAGTCTTCTGTCATCGCATCTCTCCATACTTGCTAGTTAGATGCCTCCTCATAACTGGAAGGCTTAGAATTAATGATGTGACTCATCAATGCTACATAACCTGGGAACTTTTGAGGTCTCTTGCTCTCCTTGAAAGTGCCTTGAGGAGCTGCATATTTTTTTGCCTCCTGCATGGTTTGTCGAGCCCATAGGGGCCTCTTCCGACCTACGACAATATCTCTAGGCCCATCAGTTGTTTCTATAGGATCAACTGGATCAATAGTCTTAGCTAGTTCGTTGGACTCCCTCTGAATGTTAGGAGTATAATCAAGGGATGAATCCATATCCTGTGGAGCCTCCTACTCCTCACTGTCTATCTCCATGTAAGATCCTTTAGATCTTCTGAAGGCTACCTCCTCTTCGAAGGAGACATCCCTGCTGGTCTCAATCTGTTTCTGTCCTGGAATATATATTCTGTAAGCCTTTGAAGACTCACTGTAGCCCACAATATACCCTTCCCTACCGAATGTACATAGACAGCCAAATATCCTTAAGTGACTAATCTCAAGCCACACTTCGGTAGCGCTCTCCTAGAGTCATGTCTCTCAATATTCTAGTTTTAATCTTTTGTCCTTGGGCACATGAATGTACACAGGACAGCCAAATATCCTTAAGTGACTAATCTCAAGCTTCACACTTGTGAAGGCTTCCTCTAGAGTCATGTTCCCCAATATCCGATGAGGACTTCTGTTCTGAACATATACTGCGGTTCTGGAAGCTTTTTCCCATAGGAAACTTTGCAAACCCTGATCATGGATCATAGCCTTAGCTACCTCTACTATAGATATGTTCTTTCTTTCGGCAACTCCATTTTGCTGAGGGTTGTACGGAACACAAAACTCCCTCTTGATCCCTGCCTCAACGTAGAAATTGCAAAATCCTCCGCAAGTGTACTCTCCTCCATTATCTGATCTCAGAACCTTAATTCTCTTCCTGGTCATGTTCTCTACTTGTGCCTTGAATTCTCGGAATCTATCAAGGACTTCCTCAAACTCCTTGGATTTCAAGAAGTAAATCCAAGTCTTCTGGGAATAATCATCAATGAAAGTCACATAGTACCAGAATCCACTTAGTGACGCCACAGACATCGGTCCACACAAATCTAAATGAATAAGATCTAAGATCCCCTTGGATCTACTATAGCTGCTATGGAAGGGACTCTTGGTGTTCTTACCAAGTGCACATCCTCTGCAGACGCCATCATGCTCTAAACTAAGTTTCAGAAGACCAGTAACCATCTTCTCCATAGTGGGAAGGGCTCTGTAATGTAAGTGAGCAAGTCTCCAATGCCATAGCTCACTTAGACTGATAGAGCCGTGTAATAAAGCCTGAACTGGTCGAATTGACAATCTGTATAGGCTCTCCTGACGAATACCAATCACACGAGTTGTTTATATGCTGGAGTTCTTGGGCCATGCAAGAACCTTTCCTTCAGAGAAGGCAACCTTGTACCCTTTGTCCTCCAAGGCCGAAATGGAGACAAGGTTCCTTTTGATCCCTAATACAAACAATACATCACTCAATAGAAGAGGGATACAAAAATCTAGCCGAAAGGAAGTGGCCCCAACTCCCTTTATGACATAACTAGCATCATCTCCAATTATAACTTGTAAATTAGACCCTTTCTCTACTAAGTCTGTAAGATGTTCTTTGTAGCCAGTAATGTGACGTGAAGCACCGCTATCTATCAACCAAGTATCACTATCAGTTGGTACATTACTTGAAAGAGCGGAGATGAATAGAAATCCTTTTGAATCGTCTTTTGAATGTCTTGACTCCTTCTGAGGTGACTCTTCATCAATGTCTGCAATAGAAACATGTGCTTCAACTTTAATTTACAGTCTCGGGCATAGTGTCCATACTTGTCACACCTGTAGCACTGAATATGAGAGAAATCCTTCTTTTTTTATTCTGGAACAGAATCTGATTTTGTCTCTATTCCTCTTGAAGGTGCCTCTTTTTCCTTCTCTTCCTCTAGTAGCATGTGCAACAAGAACTTGATTTTCTTCATTATGGGAGTTTCACCCATTTCCTCTTGCTGCCAGTCTGGTTTCATCCTGAATATGTCAGCCCGAAGGCGATCAAACTTGGGCAACTTGGATCTCCCACTGATGCTCTGAATAAAAGGTTCCCAAGACTGGGGAAGACCATTTAGAGCCAATATAACAAGATCTCTATCTGCAACTATATCCCCAATAGTGCTTAACTGATCTCTCAAATCAAAGATCTTCATAAAGAATGAAATGACTGATTCTCCTTTAGCCATTTTTACATGATGGAGCTGTTGTCTCAGAGCGAGGGCTTTGCTGGTATTGTTGATCTCATACAGTCCTTTTAGTACATCAAACATTTCTTTAGCTGTCTTCATCTTGGAGATGATTGGTACTAGGTGATCCTTCACGGAATCTATTATGATCTTTCTAGCCTTTCTACCATTTTTCTTTCACTAGATTTTCTCTGCGTCTTCAGACAGCTTAGACATGTCATTTTCTACGAATTCTATAAGATCATTCTCTTCTATGCATTTATGGCACCTGTCCTCCGGGCAGAGCTGGAAGTCGAAGCCCATCAAGCCTATCTTCTACCTTGGATACCGCCACCATCTTCTTTTTCTCGAGTAACTACCCTAAACAAGGAATTGTTCTCCACACATCGCTTAGCTGGCCTCCTGAATCAGTCTTCCTAACCTCGGTTCATACTCATGTTATTTTCTAGATCAGATATGCAATAATAAGCGAAAACAACATGTATCGGGAGATACAATATTTTATCCTGGGAAAGCCCTTCTACTCAAGGGAGAAAAATCCAACAAGACTTCAATAATAATAGATCAAATACAACAACGCAAAAACAACACTTAAGAATCGAGCCTAGATAGGAAGAATACAATGAAATAACCCAACACTGAAGTAGTGCAAATTTTTGGGCAGAAATAAATCTCCTCGAGCAAGGAATCTTCTTCTTGATCACAAAATAATGAATGAATTGAATTGATTGTTGAATGAGGAGAGTCTCTCTCCTTTTTATACTAATCCAGGAATAAGATTCCACTTGAGCCGACCCAACAAATATATTTCTATTTATAATTAATTCTGACTTGTCTCTTGGCCGGATTAAAGGCAAAATACTCAAGCTAAACATCACATGGTTGTGAGATCACCACACTTTGCACTCAAAATGATCAAGGGAGAAAATGCGTTGAAAGTTCTATACTCCCAAAGGCCAGCCAAAAAACCCAACGGAAAAATACCTCACTTTAGCATAGATGCATCAAGTCAATAATTCAAAACAAAGCTCCAAGAATAGATATTGACTATAAGCATACCGTCACACCTAGATAGCTCGAACCACATAGAAAATGATTGAAGGCGTTAACTGAAATAGTGATAAAATCACACGCATTCATCAGAGCATAAGCCAACTCTTCAATACACACTCCAACACTTACAATGCGTATATCCTCCTCTCAACTAATCCATCAAACACAGACATAAGAAGGTAAGTGCATCATGAATAATATTTTTATTTTTCGTATTAACCCTCATCACAAAAGTTGTCATTACTAGTCAAAATACCTTCCGATGGCATATACATAAGCCACAGCCGCCAACAACGCATTTCCATTCATACAATTTTTAGAATAGCGAAAAGATATTGGAGAGTAATCACCGTCTCGCCAAAGTAGTAACCATTCATATTGTAACAAGTAGAAATTTCGAATGAAAACGTCTCTAGAAAACAATCTGTAGCCCTTGCTAAAAATAAAAAATCTCAATCAAATGCGAACCCCTTAACAAAGGCGTTTTATTTTCAAAAATTAAAGGCGATAGATAAAAATCACTATGTAGCACGAGGAAGTCGACTCTGCAATTAATAAAAGTTCCTATCTCCATTGACCTTAGAATGGAGCCACCTCACACAAGAACATCAAAAACCACCTCATAACGAGGCAGGTTAGAGGCATTACACAAGTCGCCTCAGTCAAACAGGAACGTGCCATTACCAAAGGTTCAACCTTTTTGACAATTCAACATAGTCAAAGCAAATTTGACTTGGCACAGACCTTCAAATCTGACTAAGCATAACAGCCATTTGGCATAAAGTTGCGTTGAAATGAGTTTATACACTGAGCTGGCATCATACAATTCATATGCATTTAAAAACTTCAAACATATTGGTCTAAAGGTTGTGTTAAAATTATTTGCATTTACAAAATAAAGACTCAACTAGCACCTTTGACATCAATGACAAAAAGTATTCAACAAATGCCATGTGTTGCTGTCCACTCACTCAACTTAATATTGCAAAAGATTGGCATAGAGATCAAATGGGTCAAACAAATCTACATAGAATCCAAGGACATTCAAATCTTTGTGACAAATCATCATATGTCCCAAGCCATCTTTAGGACCTTCTCTCCAACCTTTGGAGCTTGTTCTAGCTGTAATTTAAAATCATTTTTAAGCATGTTCTCATTTTTTTACTTTTGATATGCATGCCATCTACCTTTAATATTTTAATTTGTTTCATTTTTTTATACCATGTTAGGTTGCCAAAACTTGATTTGCATCTCACACAATCATCTTTAGACGACTTGTGAAGGTGCAAAAGGCCTTGAGTTATATGGTCATTGAGAGCCTATAGGGTGTATGGAGGCAATCAAGCACAAAAAGAGCCCAAGACGTAAAAGCATTGATCCAAGATGATGAGTAGTGGGCTTGTGTGGAATATGTAATGAATTTCACTGAACCCATCATCAGTATGATTAGGTATGCTGATATAGTTTTCTCCTGTTTATTGGCGAAATTTAAGACAGCATGGTTTCCAAGTGGTTGAAAAATTAGGGACAATAGAAGCCAAGGAACATGACCAAACGGAAACATTTTTCAAAAGTTTGCAAAAGATCATCATTCACCATTGGAACAAGATGATCATGCCCTTACATCTCTTAGCATTTTCTTTGTCGCCAAAGTAATATAGCAAAGCAATACTTTCCTTGCCAAGGAGGGTGCCACCATATAGGGATGAAGAGGTTGCCAGTTACTACATGACTGCATTCAGAAAATATCTTGTGATATACAGTGTTGTATTGAATGTGAGTTTCATCATTCAGAAAATATTCCTAGGTGTAGATATACAGTGTTCTATTGAGTGAGTTTGGTCATTTCATATCGTAAAGAATCTTGATGCATTTGCTTTTCAAGACAAGTACAAAAATATGCTCATGAATGGTTGTACATACATAGCCAAAGCTTTGTTTACTTGCAGCCTTTTGCAGTAAGAATTCTCTCAAAGTATGCATCTTTTTATTTTTTAACTTTATCATTTTTCATTCGCTACTGTATATTATAATTTATGATGTATATTTTGTAGCTGTAAATGTTGTATGCAAATTCAACAAGTTATAAGTTCTTCAATTGAATGGAATTATAGTACACACTCCTCTATCCACTTGGTTAAGTGCAATCAATTGGGTGTAAGAAAAAAGTTGAAGATTTAGTCTTTGTGGACTCCAACTTGCGTCTTTTGTCATATAAGAGATATGATTACAATGAAAGGTGATGAGTAATTGGGATCTAACTCTTGAGTGTGTCAACTTAGACGCTATAATTGCAAAGCTTGCTAAAGTCTCTATAGATGAGTTTGCTTTTGCATATGACATGGCTAGTGGCAGTGGTGTTACAGCTGATTGTGGTTCAAATGAAATTGAACTAAATGCTGACTTTGATGCTCTTGATGAAGAGCAATATGAAAATTATTGAATATTGATTGTAATTCTCATTTGGTATTGACATTTGACAAATCATTGAATTATCATATTGTGAATTTATGAGTATTTTATTTCTCGCAAATTATGAGGTATATAAATATATCATTTATTAACAATTATGAGTGTTAAAATTTTTAAATTATATATATATATATATGAACTAGTAACATAACCGAAGGAAAAAATGTCGTATCGACATACTTGTACTAGGATTGACAGCTTAGTTTGAAACCCAAAGATCTACATAATTGTGCTAAAATCTTCTATTGCAAGTTCACATAAAGCCTTAATTAACATTGGCTTTACCGCATGCGATATTCTTACATTTGTGCTTCTCCTATGAGGATCACGGCCTAGTTGTAAGGCAAAGGCATTGTCACGATGATGAGTTGGGTGCCCAACTATGCATATTCCAGTATTAGAGCTTTGAAGATGTAATATCAAGTAAATTTAGTAGAATATAAACCCCATTGGATAAGGCTGGTTGCAAATTTTGGGTGAAGTTGATTGAGTGGAAATCTCAATTCAATTTGGTTGAATGTTGTTCCATGGTCAACTTGGGAGGATTATAAGCTCCATTGGATGACGTTGTGTGCAATTTCCAAGTGATTTTGGTTGAGTGTAAAACCCAGTTTAATTGTAGAATATATACTGTGCTAGATGAGCTTGGGTGTAAGTTTAGGGGAAATCTAGCTGAGGATAAATTCTAGGTGAATTCAATAGAATATAAACCCCATTGATGAGGTCAGGTGTACATTCTAGGTGAACTTATCTAAGTACTAATTTGACGTAAATTTGGCATAATGTAAACCCCTTGGAATGAGTTGGGTTTTAAGTCCTAGGTGAATTTGGCAGAGTATAAATCCTTGAGGATGGGGTTGGGTACAAGTCACAAGTAATTTTAGTTGAGTGTGAATCCCAAATGAATTTGGTAGAATATCTACCCTGTTGGGAAAGGCTGGGTGCAAATGCTAGGTGAATTGGGTTGATTGTGGATCTAAGTTGAATTTGACAGAAAAGATACCTCATTGAATGAGGCTAGGTGTCAAGTTCCAAGTAAATTTATTGGAATAGAAACTTTTTAGATGTGGCTTCTAAGCTCAACAATGATCTAAGCTTTTGGTGTCACCAAGCATAATTACTATTAGCGATCTGAGTTTGTTTTCCCTTCCTAAAGATTTGCCTATTGGGGATTAGCATTTAAAAGTAAAGGATAAATTTTACATCAGAACCTATCTAGTTGCAAACTTGGTGCATGGATCCACCCTTGGCCAGTAGGGGTCTTTCTTACTTTACCTTATTGCATTATTAAAAAATTTCACCTCTTAGGTTTTGACATCATAATCAAGATTCTAATGTAATCCAAATCTTGCAACTATAGGTCATCTCTACCCCTAATTTTACTACTAACATATACCTATTAACCAATCACAAAATATTCAATAACTGGTAAAATATTGGTTTGCTCTCAATAGATACTAGGGAATACAAAATGCTAATCTTATCTTTGATTGCCGTTGTCTTTCCCAACATTGGCATCAAGCTAGTAGGTAATATGTGATCACATTTAGGACATCCCCAAAGATTTCCCTTAAGTGGATTTCCTTCAAAAGATATGATACAGGGAGACTTGTCATTAGAACAGTTTCTTGTAGCTTAGGAAAGCTGAAGCTTATTAAGCAGGATCCAACTTTGCATGAGTCAATTTTGCTGTCTCTTACAAGGATGCAGATTCTTTGTTTCTTGAGGTAAAGGCACCAATGCTACCTATTGACAAGAGGGAGTGCAAACTAAAGTTTTGTGCTTATGCTCTTTTATATTGTATTTATGTCCCGGTGTAAAAGATAAGAAAAGGATTAGAACTTATGCATTTGATTACAAAATAGTGCAGTAGAGTACAAATTACAAAATCAATAAATAAAAATATACGTATATACGCATTCATCTCATACACATCACATAGAATAAACAATCATATATTCATTAGAGCAACTTGTTGTACACAACAGTCACTCTCTAATACATCTTCACTCCTTATACAATTTAACTCACTTATCCTATCAATTACATATATCTCATATTTTTGCTCTATTTCTCTTTGTTATCCCTCTCTTTATTATTATGTTCTCTTCTCCTATCTCATCCTACATGCCATATATGCAATGCATATATATGCAGGGTTAAATATAGGGACACTAGATGGACATTGGGCATTGTCCACTCATCAACATCATGGTTGCATATACAAATGGCCCTCCTTAGGGTTGTTGATTGTTGAAAGCACCACAATAATAATGATTATCAGTTCCAAATCCTTAGAGATGCTATTGAGGAGGCTGGGCCAAAGAATATGGTGTAAGTAGCGATAAATGCAACCTATGTGTGTAGAGCTATAGGGAAGTTGATGAAGGTGGCCTACAAACTTATTTGGTGGACTCATTGTGTGCTTGCCATGAATAACGCACTCAAGGACATGGAAAAATTGGTTGGATCAAATAGGTCATTAATGATGCTAGAGATGTGTAGATGTTTATCTTCAACCACCAGACTTCACCCACACTATTTAGGACGTTCTCTAAGAAGAAAAATTTGAAACCTATACATACTAGATATGCATTGTACTTCATTTTCTTTGAGAGGATGCTTGAGTTGCAAGAGGCATTACAACTAATGTTCATGACAATAGAGTGTGAATGGTGGCTTGATCCTAAGATACATGGCTTGATCCTAAGATAGAGTAAGGGAAGAGGGTGAAAGAGGTGGTGGTAAAGAGTGACCTTTTTTGGGCTGATGTGAAATACATTGTCTCTATCATTGCTCTAGTCTTCATAGTCATTAGATATGGGGATGCAAATGCACCTAGCTTTGGGGAGGTGTGTGAGTACATTGATAGTGTGCTTGGCCAAATGGGACATTGAACAATAAAAAGGAACCACATTGTAGTTCTATTATGAACGTGTTAATTGTTGTGATCGTATCCTTTGGAGAATCACGTCCTTTGGCAAATATTAATTATATTTAATTCTGGTTCGATTATTGAGGAGACACGATTTATGAGGAGGCCGACTTATCATTTTTGGATGCGTCTCTATGAAAGGATATCTCTCTATGCTGGCCGACCTGATGGTGAAGAGTCACGTCCTTCTCTTGATATTGTATATATATTCGTTGGCATTCTCTTTGTCAAGCATTTAGTTCATTCGATATTGAATAAGTGCGAATTTGTCTCTAGAGCAGATCGATATTTATGTAGAAGACTCAAATCTTTATTAGCAGATTGTATCTATCAGTTTCAGTATTTGCATCAGATTGTGATGCTTCTTGTTGGCCTTCTTATCGGCCTATTGTAAAGGAGACATTCTTATTGTGATTCAATAATATAAGAGATATTATTGGCTGGGTTTTTCTCCCTCAAGAGGAGGGTTTTCCCAGGGTATCTGCTGTGTCTTGTGTTTGATTTTGAATTAATTTCTGTGCATTTAAATCTGATCATATAATTTAACATTAATCAATCATTTAGTAGAGGTGGGAGAAGCTCAACACTCCCTTGCACATGGCTACATACACATTGAACTCTAAGTGGTATATGCAAAGGGTTGGTAGAGTTCCCTCTATGGAGGATGCTAAGGTGAAGATGAGGTTAAAGGCTATGAAGAATATGTATGGTGTTGAGGTTGCTGCCACCATTTGTACAAAATAGACAAAATTCATCACTCTTAGGGGATATCCAAAAGAAGCCAAGATAGATTGGGAGACTATGGTACAAGAGGACTCAATTCTATGGTGGACTATGGATGTGCCTCATTCTTTGACAACCTCACTAGCCATTTGTTTGTTGTCCCAGATTTCTTGTTCTTCTGTTGTTGAGAGGAATTGGTCTACTCATAGCTTCATTCACTCTATTGAGAGAAACAAACTTACCTTAAGGAGGGTGGAGAAGCTTGTAGCTATATATAGTCCCTTGTGTTTCATTGATTGCAACATGCTAATGTACAAGAAAAGTCTAGAATCTTGATTGGGTGTAAAGCAAGAGGAGCCAACACAGGTTGATGATGATGTGGCATAGACAAAGTTGGTTGATATTGGTTTGAAGGAGCTTGACCTTGAGAAGTCCAATAGTTAAAGTGATGAGTATGGCATGGACTTTGGGGATAACTAGAGGCATTGGGCTATTGGCCAATTGCATTTGAATTTTGAATGTAATCATCATTTTGAATATAATATATTGATATTTTGTATTTGGCATTGGGCTATTGGCCAATTGAATTTGAATTTTGAATGTAATCATCATTTTGAATATAATATATTGATGTTTTGTATTCGGCATTTTCCTTGTTCAATGCAATGTGTTTAGTTACTTTAGTATTTCAATGTTTCATTTATTATTCTTGAATCCTCATGCTCATTTTTTTATAACTAATTTTTAAAGTACCATATATATTTTCACCAACATCCCCAAATCTAGGCCCTTGGTCCCCCATTTACTTGAGATCTATCCACCCATCCCCCTGTTTCGAGATTCCGTGGAACTATGACAATATGTTAGGTCAAACTTGTGTTTCCAACCACTTCTTTTAATACAAGAGATAAGGTATGGTCATGTATCCTAGAGGGACATGATTTAATACAATTAGAAAAAGGAAAGATCTAATGAGGTATTGAGAAATAACAGACGAACAATAATACTAGTCAAAGAGAAATGCGCTGCTTATTTAGTTTCTTTTACTAAACTCTGAACTTTCTTTGTTCCATATGAAATGGAGAGACACTTCATTCATGTTCAAATATCAGTTGCATGATGCATCGTTGGAGGATGCTAATGAGTCAAGCCTATCATTGATCCATTGGAACAACTCAATTGCACTATCATTCAAAGAAAGGGTTGATTTGTTCTCCGAGCCATCCTTATTTAAAATGTACAAATGAAACAAGAGTTTCATGTAGAGCTTCCTGCTAAATATGGTTGTGTTTTTAGAGGCTTTGTGCATATTTTTATCCTTTTACAGCCTTCATTAGGGGTTCTTATTTCTTTTAGTTTTGTCTTTTCATTTTATCATTTCCAAAGCTTCATTTGCCACGGTAAGTGGTTCTTTTGAGGTAATTTGGGGTACAAGAATTTGTCCTCGTGGCTCTAGACCCTGTATTTATTCTTGTATTGGTGGTTCAGCTTTATCTTTTGTCATGCAAACAAAGACTCACTTTGTAAGATTGCATAGGCTCTTTTCTTTCAGCTCCAGTTAAGGAATTAGTGCATCATGCTCATTACTTGATGGTTTGTGGAATTTGTACATAAAGGCAGTAAGATGGTATAGGAAATTTCTTAGTGTCCAAACTTACTTTCCTTTCTTGGTAAGATTGTGCAAGCTCTTTTTTTTCAACTCCAATTAATGACGTAATGCATCATACTCATTACTTGATGATTCTCTCACAGTTTCTATATAAAGAAATTTCTAATGTCCAAACTTATTCTCCATGGGTAGCGGTGCTTCTTGTGAGGTAATTTGGGGTCATCAATAAGTTGTCCTCATTAGGTTTGAAAATATGTATATATCAGGCTTGTATAGGGTGGTTCGGTTTTATCTTTTGACATGCAAACAAGGTTCGTTCTTTTTCAACTCCAATTACTGAACTAATGCATCATGCTTGCTACTCGATGCTTCTCTTACAATTTTTATGTAAAGGAAGTAACATGAAACTGTAGGAAATTTCTTGGTCTCCAATCTTAGTTTCCTTTCTTTCAACCTTTAATTTTCATGCAGAGATTTGGCAACTCAGAAAAGCAATGCTTCTTTCCTTTCATTCTCTGTGCCTGACTTAAATAGCACAATAACAAGATTAATTTCAATGGGAGCTGAGCTTGATGGAGCCATCAAGTATGAAATACATGGAAAGGTAGTGAGCCCATTGAAACTATCATGTTGCATCATTAGACGTCTTGTGATTTGTTGTTATAGTAGTAAAAAAAATAATATTCACAAAGTGGTTTCTCTAAATTTTCTTTCCAGGTTGCAGCTGTACGCTGCTTGGATGGCCATATGTTGGGCCTCTATGAGCCTGCATGATTCAGAAGGTTGGAAAGCTTTACCTGCAGCCACTTTTAATGGAGTTGAAAATAAGTCTGGTTTATTTGAAACTAGTTATTCAGATCACTGTTGCTTGCAGGTTAGGGAACCACTATAAATGTTCATTTTAACAACCAAATTTGCTGATGTACTGAGAAGGCTTGAAATATTCTGTACTTTTGGTAGCAGAATGACTCCCTGCAGTCCAATTTTCATGTGGGGATTCGTAATAAAGGGCAACATGGCTGCTGACAAGTATCTAAGAAGATGCGATGGAAAGTATATGCCAAAGTTTAAAAGCCTTCAATTTTGTATTTGAACCTGATTATAAAAAGGCTAGAATTTTTTTATAATGATTCCATTGTTTGAGTAATTACTAATTATACTCATTTGCACTTTGCAATAAATGTGGAAGTGGCAGATTGGTTTATGACAGAAAGGGCAAACAGATGGAATGAAAAGATAAATCAGTGGCATAGGCTTGATTTTTAAAAGCCTTCAATTCTGTATTTGAATCTGATTAAAAAAACTCTTAAAAGCCTCCAATTCTGTATTTGAATCTGATTAAAAGAACGCTTAAAAGCCTTCAATTCTGTATTTGAATCTGATTAAAAAAACGCTTAAAAGCCTTCCATTGTTTGAGTTAATATACCCATTTATACTTGCGTAATATTTGTGAAAGTGGATGACTGGTTTATGACAGTAAGGATGAAAATTGGAATAGAAGAGCAAGTCAATTACAGAGGCTTGGTATTTTAACATCTCTGAATGATGCCTGATTGGATTGATATTTGAACTAGCAATTACACCTTAGTGTGCAATGGGTACGCCGAAGAAGTGTGGAAGGTCAATTAGGATAAATTTTGGTCTATTTTTTGCATACATTTACTAATTACTAATTTTGGTCAATTGGTAGGCCACTCAGCAAATGATGTTGTTTATGCAACAAAGGTCTCAATGGAGAAGTTATAGCGTCAAATCAACTATGCATCCACTTACAATGATCCAAACATGATTGAAATAAAACCTCTGAATCATGAATATAGTCAGGCTCCATTACCAACAAGCTCATGTTATGTTTGCAATAATGAGGGAGGGATAGAGAGAGAGAGAGAGAGAGAGAGAGAGATATGGAAGAGATAAATGGGGAGATAGAGAAAGATAGGATAGAGATGGGAGGTGATATAGAGATGGAGATATAGAGATATAGATAGAGGGAGAGATGGAAGAAGAAATATGGAGATATAGAGATAGAGGCAAAGAGAGATAGATATAGAGAGGTCCTAAAGGGGAAGAGAGGGGAGAGGGGAACATGTCTAGAGATAAAGGGGAGATGTAGCGAGGAGGTAGGATGGAGATAAAATTGAGGGGAGGGAAGATGGATGATGCAAAATAGATAGAGATAGAGGTGGGAGGGAGAGATAAAGAGATAGATGGGTGAGATAGGAGTGATAGAGATAGAGATATAAGGAGATATAGAGAGAGGGAGGGAGGGAGGAGGAACAAAGAGATAGACAAGAGAATTAGAGAGAGGCCGAGAGAGATGCATGGGAAGAGGGAGGGTAGAGATAGAGATGGAATGGGGGATAGGGGAGGAACAAGGGGGAGGGTGGGGAGGAGATAGAGGGGGAGATGGGTCGGTGGGGGAGGGAGAGAGAGAGAAGAGGGAGGAGGGGGGAGAAAAAGGAGAAGAGGGGGGAGGGGGAGGATAGAGATATAGGGAAGAGGGATGGGGATATAGAGATAGATGGTGAGATAGAGAGTGATATAAAAAGAGATATAGAAAGCAAAAAGAGAGGGAGAGAGAGACAAAGAGAGACAAACAAAGAGAATCAGATATAGATAAATAGAGAGGGAGAGAGAGGGAGAGATAAAGATATATGGGAAGAGAGAGAGATAGAGATATATGGGAAGAGAAATGGAGAAAGAGGTAGAGATAGAGAGATATATAGGGGATAGGGAGGGAGCGAAGGAGGAATAGATGGGGAGAGATAGGTAAAGGGGGGGATAGAGAAGAGCGGGAGAGAGGGAGAGAGATAGGTTGAGGAGGAAGAGAGAGAAGAGGGGAAAAGGGAAAGAGATAGGTAGAAGAGGGAGAGAAAGAAAAGGGGGGAGAGAGGGAGAGAGAGAATATGAGATAGAGAGATAGAGGAAGAGAGAGGGAGAGATAGAGATGGTGAGATAAAGTGATAGAGAGAGATATATAAGGAGATATAGAGAGAGGAGAGGGAGAGAGACAAAGAGATAGACAAAGAGAGACAATTAGAGATAGAAACATAACAATGGAGAGAGGGAGAGACAAATGGGGGGAGATAAAGAGAGGGAGAGAGGAGATAGAGATATATGGGAAGAGAGAGATATACAAATATATGGGAAGAGAAAATGAGAGGTAGAGATAGAGAGAGATAGAAAGATAGGGAGGGATATATAATAATAATATAACTTAAATATACTATCATATATAATAATAAATATAATTATATTAAATATACTTCAATTTGTATTATATAAAATATATATTATATATTAATTATGCTCATATATACTTAACTACGTAGGATAAATGATGTCGTAATGTTAAAACCTAAATGTGTTCATTATTAGGATCTTGGTAGTAGTTTTCATTTTAGTAAACATACTCTAAAACCCTTGTCAAAACCTTATTTTTTGGCTGTAGCTCGCCAAATTGGAGAAGTGAAAGGTCAATACCAGCGAGGAAGAGTTTGGAGGAGTGGCGGGGAAAGTAGCAAAAAAACGATGGAAAACAATCGAAAAATGGCGAAAAATGATGAATGGCTGAGATTCGTTTAATTGGCTTGCATGCCCCTCAAACACTGCACATCGTCGATCTTGAAGATCCGCTGGGCATTGTTCATAGAGGGAACGCCTTTGGCATAACAAGATTGACGTGCATCTCTTCCTTTCATACATCATAGAGAGGTTAGAATTTAGTCAATGAAATTAAATAATTGAACCAAAATCTTAACGTAGGTAAGAATTTAGTCAATGAAACTACTTAAGGAAATTGAAGTTGACATTAAGAGAGCAATCTCCTTTGCATTTAGATCACTTGTAATAGCAAGTTTTTAGATTTGAAGAAGTAGCCTACGTGAATGAATACTAAAATTTAATATAGAGGGATGATGAAAGGTAATGTTGTGCTTCTTGAATTTTACCAATTGAACGAGATCAAACTTATTGTTGTGCTATTGTTTCAATCACTAGAGCAAGACCACCATGCACCTTTATCTATCTTGTGGATTTGGCAATCTTGAAATGTTCTCTTGAATATTATTTTCACATATGTAAACGAAGTGCTCTTACCTTGCTGAACTATAACTTAGCTCGAGAGTCTAGGTGACAATATATGGACCAAATGGAACACTCTTTGAGAAGTAGCTATTTCATGATCTAATACTTCCCAATTGATACTATCATACAACTCCCCTAATCTTCTGATTGGTTGGAGTCAATGAGAAAGGAGATAATAGATTTAGTGTTGCAACTAATTTTCTGAACTTATCCATCATTAAGTACAACATGAAATTTACTCAACTTTTTATTGTACTAAGGACTTTCTAACTTATGCATTCAGTAACCTGGTGAACTTCTTAACATATAATTTCATGAATTCTCTGATATCAGATTTTCCTTTCTTCTGGAGTCCATTAATTAACCAAGTGTAGATTTATTGTTGCAAATAAAGGATTTACTGAATTCTATACACATTCTTCCATGCCTTTTAGCATATATCGTGGTTAATGTTAGTTTGCATTTGCATTCAATAAATTAATTAATGTTTAAGAAAGTAATGACATAAGCTAAGAGGCGATGTATTCACTATCATCCATAGAAAAAAAGACTAGTATTGATATGAGGAAAGATCAATACCTAGCAATTATGACTGAACCAACTGACAAACTTAATACAATAAAAATTCTTGTTCGAGTAAAATGGCGTTCAACTATCAGTCTAGACTATAACGATCACCAAATACCCGCACTAACAAATTTCAAATAATCTTGCAACCAAATCAAGCGGTTGCTTTTGTTTGTAACATGCACATGAAAAATTTAGGTAGTTGATGACACTGATGAGCACACACTTATACTGAGAGTGGGGGGGACGACAGGGGGGGGAGCGAACGTGTGGGGAGCGTTCAAGGGAGGGTGAGGGGTAGACGGGGAGTGAATTAGTATAAGACAATTCTTTATTTTTTAAACTAACAACCACAATAATGTTAATTGCACAATATCATTCACATAAGATCTAACAATTATGCAACACAAGAACACATGATTTACATGGAAACCCTTATGGGAGAAAACTACAACAAAATATTATTTTTTATATAAATCTCTTTTACAATCTTTGTGGGCACCAACCTACAAGAGACACCAATCCCCTCTTATACAATTTGTGAGCACCAACCCACTGGAGACACCAATCCCCACTTGTAAAATTTGTAGGTACCAACCCATTGGAGAGAACAATCCCCACAACTGAGCACCAACTCAACAAGAGATACAATCTCTTTGATATGAGACACCAACCTCATCAATATGAGGCACCAACCTCTCCAATATGGGGCACCAACCTCCTCAACAAAATCTTGTCTTCTTGAGAATAAATCTTCTTTACAAATAGCTTTTGATGATCTTTTATATTCTCCTAAAAATCTTCACACAAATCTGCATATATTCTCTTTCTTAAATATTCATACACAAATTTGCATATAGTCTTCTTAAATCTTCTTGTTCTTTAATGATATATCTTTGTGTCTCACACACTTCCCTTCTTCACAAATATGCTTGTATGATATTACATTTATCCCACTTCTCACACATTTCTTATTCCCTTGTATATCTTCATATTTCTATGAAGAGATACATCATTTCAAAGATAATGACCCTTCAAATAGTCATGGCTCCTCTTAAATAATAATTGCCGCCTTTTCAAACTTGATCATTGCCTTTTCACACATATCTATAATAATATGCATTTTTATTCTCCACACACTTCTCTCTTGACTAATAAATCTTCCTATTTATTCCACACACATCTATTTATATCTTTACATCTCAATGAAGAGTTGCATCTCTTTGAAAATAGATCTTTTTAAAAGGATGTCTTTTTGTTAAGACTAATTGTTGAATTTTAATACTTTTTCTTTTTCCTTTTTATTTCTCCTTAATGGTTGCCTTTGAATGATCTTCTATTATTTTATTATTCTTCAATGGTCATAGCTCTTCAACATGTCTCTTGACTATTCTTAACCAGATCTTCAATTAATAATATTCATTCACTTCATTCTTCTATATTCCTCTTATTTGCTTCATGCTACATATTCTAATTCCATACACTTCTTTGAATGATAAAACCTTCCTCCCTTTTTTTATTCCTCACTCACTCTTGAATGATAAAATTTTCCCACACATCTCATGAAATGATATCTTGTCTTGCCATGAAACATAACCCTTCACCGTACCCTTATGACTTTTGGTTAAAGCTAATCTTTATTTATTTAATTAATTTCTTTATCATGTAAGAAGCACTTCATAATATATCTTCTATTCATTTCATTATTGATATTTGATTCAATCTTTTATTGAATTCGATTTACTTCATCATTGATATATGATTCATTTCATTATTGATATATCTTTTGTTGATTCACTCACACACTTCATCTTTTATCCACTCTTCTCAATCTGATTTACTTGGTCTTTGAACATTGATTAGTGGCATTTGGCCTTTGCCCATCATACAATTTCTTCTATTGACAAAGTGCTCTTCTCACCTTTGACATTAATGACAATATTATAACAATCTCATACTCTTTTGACATCAATGACAATCAACTCCAACTATCCCCCCCTTTGTCATTGATGACACATAATTCACGCCTTTTCTCTAACTCTTCCCCTTGACATCAATGGCAAAGGGATGTATAATTCTTTCTACACAAATAGATCATGGAAAACATCCATTCATATTCTTTGTAGTCAATACTCACATCTATTGCAATAAGAATATACTTCTCCCTCTATCGAAGATTCTCTTATGCTCCCGCTTTCTCTATTACTATCTTTTGTTTTTATATTGCATGGGTGACATTTTCTCTATAGCTGTCCAAAACTAATTTGGTTCATCTTAAATTTAACAAATCAAGAATTTGTTTAGCTATCTTAATTTTCTCTATACATCTTCAACTCTTCCTTCTCTATCCATGGCTGCTTAGATAAAGGTCATCCTTTTGACATAAATGGCTTCATTCTCCTCTTCCTATAACTCTCTCAAAGAATCTTTATCAACTGATCTACCTCTAAATTTTCTTCTCAATGGAGCTGAAAAATAATACAATGATTAGCTCCCCCTGAATTCGTGCTTCTCAAATTCGTGCATGAAGTGCACTATGCACAATCATAGATTCTTCCTTCTCATTATCTTGCTCTTGTTTCCTTCTCCATACTTTAGTAGGTTTTCCCTTTTGTTTGGTCATAATATCCTCCATCTTGTGTTGTCTAGGTGGTTTCACAAAACCACTTCTACAATATCATGCTTTATGTCCATAATTATTGCATTTGTAGCATATGGCATTATAATCTACTAATGAAGCAAATAAGTTATAGTTCCTATTTGTTCACCCATAAGAACTTTTGTTCCAACCATAATTATATCTTAGATGTGCTCTACAATCTCTTGTTTTATGACCAAAATGATTGCATGAAAAGCAATAGCCATAAAAAAAACTTTGGAACCTCATCATATGTCGTTGTCTTGTTGGGAAGGACTTTCTGTATTTGCCTTTGTTACCTTTAGGAGGACTTGTTTTCAATGGAACTTGATTTTCTTTTCTCTTGCTACTTTCACTTTTGATAGGTCTTTTTAGGGTTTCTTCATAGCTCTTTGGTTCTTTATTTAACTTCTTTGGTGCCTCTTTAGAGTCATCTTTGTTGGCCATTTGATTTTCTCCATATCCAAGTCGTATCTTATTGAATGGTGATTTCTATTTATTTAATATATCATCCAAAATCTCGGTACTCTTATCAAACTTGAGGCTCTTGTTCAACTTGGAGGATGTCTTTTCTAGTTCCTTCCTCAAAGAAACTATTTCAGACTCTAACCTTTCACAATCTTCTTCCTTTGCCTTCAATTGGATTTTACCTCTTCTTCAATCTTTTTCCTTTCTTCAATTTGAATTTTTAGATCAATGATCATATTTTTGGAATCTTTAAGATTATGTGACAATTTTTCCTTAAATTCACTATCCTCGTGAATTTTTAATCCTTGTTTCAAAATTATTTTCTTTAGCTTCTCGATTTCTTTGTAGGCATAATAGAGTTCCTCCTCAAGATCCACTCCTTCGTCTTTGCTATGCTTTTCTTCTAAATCTCTTTCTCCTTCCTTTTTATCTTCATCATCCTTTGCTTCCATATCAACTACTCCATCATCATCATTTTCTTCTTCTAAGTTCATATCAACATTATCATCATATTCTTTTGACTCCTTTTCTTATAAGTTCATCTCTTCTTTTCTTTCATTCACAAGGTGTTTTTCTCTTTCAAAGATACCATCTTTTGTTTTTGTTGCCATTTGTGTTCCATTTGTCACCCCATCATTTTTTCTTGCTTCTTTGTCATTACATGCATTTGGTTTTGTTGGTATTACCTTTTCCCTTATTTCTTTCTCTTCTTGCCATGTGTGCTCTTTTATATCTACCTTCAAGTGGTTAAACTATCTCCGAAGGATCCCACTTTGATACCAATTGATGAACACATGCTTATACTAGAGGGGGGGGGGGTGAATCAATATAAGACAATTCTTTATTTTTTAAACTAACAACCACAATAATGTCAATTGCACAATATCATTCACATAAGATGTAACAATTATGCAACACAAGAACACATGATTTACGTGGAAACCTTTACATGGGAGAAAACAACAACAAAATATTGTTTTTTATATAAATCTGTTTGACAATCTTTGTAGGCACCAACCTACAGGAGACACCAATCCCCTCTTATACAATTTGTGAGAACCAACCCACTGGAGACACCAATCCCCACTTGTAGAATTTGTAGGCACCAACCCAATAGAGACATCAATCCCCGTAGTTGAGCACCAACTCAACAAGAGACACCAATCTCTTTGATATGAGGCACCAATCTCGTCAATAGAATTTTGTCTTCTTGAAAATAAATTTTCTTTACAAATAGCCTTTAATGATCTTGTATATTCTCCTCA